>SDVV010039492.1:0-10624 GCA_016164225.1 Gammarus roeselii | reverse complement strand
ACAATTGAGACATCTTATTTTAGGGTTACAGTGTGAACAAAGTTATAAAATTACCGCACACAACTAAGAACAAGTTACGGCATACAACTCTATCCTGCCTATGCGTATAGTAATTCTCTGTACCTGCTTTGAAGTTCATAGCAATAACTACTTCAGTTGCCCGTAGAATTAAAAAAAACTTGGAGCGCTCTCTTGAAATCTTGCCCCCTTAATTACGTTACCCGTTGATGACCTGACGATGACGTGTTTTGTTGACAGTGGTTCTATCGTGACCCTCATCAAGTCCAGAATCGCATGCAAATTGATCGAAACTGGAGCAACAATGCGACCCCGTGCAAAGACTCTGCGTGCAGTTAATGGCAAAGAGTTAGCAACTGAAGAAGTAGTTTATTTTAATTTCCGTTTTCCCAACACTAAAATTAAAGTTGCAGTAATCGTTTGTCAAATGGTTGAATTCACAGGTGCATTACTGCTAGGTAAAGATTTCTTGCAGAGATCGTCGGCGCAAATAAAATTATTTTCAGACCGTTCAGGTTGCGCTTCAATTTACGGAATTAATTATCCCTTTGTTGGTGCTGATTACGATCCTCCAACAGTGAGCGCAGTGCAGGCATCAAAAGTTGAAAAATCTTACAGTGTCGGCAAAGCTCACAATGATTTGAATGTCGAAGTTGGCGTTGCAGTATTCGCTCGTGTCAAGGTACCCCTGCATTTGAACGGGAAAACAATTGTTGTCTCCCAGAGCAAAAACTTTCCTAATTTTATGATTCCTCGACGTCTTGCAATTGTTGAAGAAGGTCAAGTACCGACTACTTTTATCAATTGAAGTGAGAAGAATTCTAAAGTGGCTCCCAATACCACTGTATTAACGACAGAACTGGCTCTCGAAGAAAATTCCAGTGAAACGATTAGACTCGTGGGAATTGACTCTGATGGTAACTCAGAAATAAATTCCGCCAAACTTAACAAAGTCGACATTTGCAGAAATTCAGAACTGGTTGACAGTAAAAACAAACGGAATGACCCTATTTTTGATGAGGTTTTGGATGACGTAGATTTGAAACATTTGCCTTTGACACAGCGAGCCTCCGTTGCAAATTTAATTAACAGTGACAGAGATGCCATTGCCGTGGGACGTGCAAGCTCACATTGACGTGCAACAGCCCACACCTATTTGCACTCCTCAGTACTGCATCCCTCACTCCACAAGACAAACGATCAAAACGCACGTCAAAAAGATTCTTAGTCAAGGGGTAATTGAACCTTGTGCGTCACCATGGAGCAGCCAGGTTCTGCTAATTAAAAAGAGAGATGGTGATTTATGCTTCGTAACCGATTATCGTCAGGTGAACGTATTAATTAAACGGGATGTATTCCCCATCCCAAGGATTGATGAGACTTAAGAGTCGTTGTCAGGTGCCACAGTCTTCACCACTCTTGACATGAAGTCTAGTTTCTGGCAGGTAGAACTCGACGAAGAGTCTCGTGACATAACTGCCTTTCGAACTAATACTGGCGCGTATCGATTCCTAAGAACTCCGTTTGGTATGATTAATTCACCCAGTGTGTACCGAAAAGTGTGCAATCTTGCCTTCAGTAAATACCTAGGCAAATTTTTGTACTGTTATGTTGACGACATTGTAATTTTTCGAGCACATTTGAGGGACATATGATTCATCTGGGAGAAATTTCAATCAGATCGAGTCATGCGGTTTCAAACTGGGGTTGAAGAAATGTCAATTTGTCTCTAGCTCGGTAAAATATTTGGGCCATCTCGTCGATAACACGGGCATACGCCCGACCCAAGAAAGTTGAGCGCGCTCTCTGACGTGCCACGCCCCCAAACTGTGAAGCAGGTGAGGCGGTTCCTCGGGGCAACAGGTTATTACCGGAAGTTCATTAGAGACTATGCACACGTCTCCGCCCCACTAACTGCTTTAACGATAAAGAATGCTAAATTCTCTTGGACCGGTGAGCACCAAAAGGCTTCCGATACAATAAAACATCAACTTGTTACCTCACCCATTTTAAAATACCCTGATTATTCTAAACCTTTTGTATTGCACACTGACAGCTCAAAAAGTGCGATTGGAGCAGTGCTAAATCAACAACATCCCAATGGCGAATTACCAATAGCGTTTTTCAGTCGAAAAATGCGTGGGCCAGAGCCTAATTATTCAGTAACCGAGCAGGAAGCACTTGCCATTCGCGAAGCCAATAAAAAATTTCATCCATTTCTGTAGGGCTATAAGTTCGAAGTGGTTACTGATCACGCTCCCTTGCGATACATCTTTAAACACAAAACATCTGTCCCTCGAATCGCCAGATGGGCGCTGTTGCTGTCCGAATATGACTATACGATCCGGTACAAAAAAAGGAAAAACTCATGTTGTTCCCGACTTCTTGTCCCGGGCGCCAGTGGACAGCGACCACGAAGACGACGAGGCGAAGTCCGAGCCGATAAAAACGTTACTTGCGCTGTCTTTGTTGATAACGGACCAGAGAGCAGCGCAGACCTGACCCACGACCGATCACTGATCAGGCAAGAACAATTAGCTGACCCGTTCTGAAGAAAAGTAGTGAAATTCCTTAAGGGAAACCAGTCAGATCTTCCCAAATTGGGCGGTGCCAAGGAATACTTCATGGACGATGGCATACTCTGTCGTATTCCTTGATTTAGTAGACGACACGGACGAATCAACATTCAAACGGTAGTTCCAAGGAAACTCGAGCCGATTGCGTTAAAACTTTCCCACGACTTCTAGGTATCCGCTCACATGGGTTTTCTCCGAACAGTGGAATGAGCTCGAGACCGATTCTTTTGGTTTAACATGACATCCGTTACCAAGCGCTACGTTCGTGAATGCCTTCCTTGTCAGAAACGCAAATGACAAGGTCAAATGAAAGCTCCACTTGGCAAATTCCCACCGGTTAGTTATCCAATGGAGCGTGTGGGTGTCGATCTGATGGAATTACCGACGAGTTACTCCGGCAACAAATATGGCCTGACGATTGTTGATAATTTTTAAAGGTATGTTTCCGTTCACCCACTTCCAAACAAGTCCGTTGAAGTCGTTTCCAAGGCAATGATGCAATTCATCGCTGAAAATGGATGTCCTCTCGAAATCGTTAGCAATCGAGGGGAGGGGGGTAATTTGTAAACGAACTTTTCAATGAAGCCCTCCGAAAATTAAAACTAAAAACCAAACTTACCATTGTCTATCACCCAATGAGCAACGGCTTAACGGAAAAAAATGAACTCCGTCTGTACACGCGCTTAGAGTCACTGGTCCTCTGATGACAAGTTCGCCTGGGACGACAGCGTTCCACTTGTTACTCTTGCGATCAATACCACCTTCCAAACAAGCATCAACGACGTTCCTTTCTTTCTGTTTCATGGTCGAGATGCTCACCTCCCCTTCAGAGACTTCTTCTCAAAACAACCAATCAATTACGCCAGTGATACTAACTACGCGGTTGAAATGTCGCTGAGGTTAGCAAATGCTTTCAGGCAATTGAGAAAACAGTCCAAAATAGCTCATGACAAATCAGCTCAGTATTACGATAAAACGGCGAACAGCAAACACATTACACCGTTTTTTTAGTTCTCCTGCGAAATGAAACGTCAAAAACAGAAGGCACGCAAGGCTGGCCCACTCAATTTCTTGGCCCGTACAGAGTACTCGAACGAAACAATGACAACTATACGATCCGTGGTGTATACGCCGACCGCAACGTTCAGACTGTTCACGTCAATAGGTTGAAGCTGGCTCACGTACGACTTGATGACCCCTACCCGCACAACAATGGTAATGAGGTGTCGGCCAACACCGACCACACCGCCCTCCCTTCAGTCGCGAGCGACCGTCAATCCGATGAGGCCGATCGAATAACGGGAATTGGACCAATGCCTAGTTCCAATCTTAGATGTAGCAGAAACTTGTTTCTAAGGTGTGAACATAATTTTAATTTGTATGTAGACATGAGTTGGATTGTGTTAGTCCCGTAATATGTAGTTTTGAAGTTGTGTATCTAACATTTGTCTATGACTAATTCAAGAATACAATTATACACCTCAAATTTATGTAAATAGCTCTCACGTGCACTCTAACCTATGACCATGTAAATAATCAAATCAATATAATCGCGTGAGTAACCATGCCGATCAACAACTCAAGATTTAAGTTCAAACTCTATGTGAGAGTCAGAGAATTCTTTATGATTCTGCTGCTCAGGATCATGTCCTTGCCACTGCTCGACTTAGTTATTCAAGGAAACACGCAGTGCAATATATTGCAAATCACTATAAACTCCCTTTGCCCTCCTCCGTCCTTGGCAGCCACACAAAGGTGCTAAGCGGCGACAGACCCACAAACCCGGACCCACCCCTTCCTCCTGACATCTGATGCCGCCATGTTGCCAGTACCAGCTCAATGAAATTTCAAGCCGTACGCAAACAAAAAAAACGAGAGGCAAATCTGTTGCTAATCACCAACCACGAGGAGCAAAGGTGATTCTAGTCACCACCGACCACGTAAAAGGAATACGTCCCTGCGTCTCGACAATGAGAAACAGCTGAGATCTTCTGACACCGCGCCCGGAATAACCGTCCTCGTGATGACCAGCGTTGATGTCTACCCATAAAGATCAACGGGTGAACCGAGAGAGAATCGGTCCCCTCCTCCAGCAAGCAACAACTTCAGCCTCATCGAAGGAAATATTCGTAGAACACACACGAAAAAAGGCGCCAGGTCTCGTATCATCTCCCAGGAGGCAGTGCAATTCTCAAACATAGGGGGTGTTAAACACTTTACATAACGGCTTATATATATTTATGTGTAGTCGCTACTTTCAGCGACTACGGGCCCTGGGTAAGATACCAAACCGCGCACATTCCTGTACCCCTAGGCTAGAGCGGTAAGACGTCCCAGAGTGTAAAAGAGTACTGTGTTTCACTGTATGTGTTTTTATGTAATTGTACACATTAAAGACTGAAGTATAGTTGACAATTTTAATATGAGTAGTACTAGTAACAAGCTATTTTACTGTAAGTGTAGGATGGTTTTTGTTATACTAAATGACTCCACAGTGTTGATATCAACATTTATACCTAGCTTTAAATCTGTGCGTTATGTGTATTTCTTCGAATAGCCCCCGGATTAGGTTACTCGCACGAGAGCCGTCGTAAGTGTATGCCATTTGGGCCTGTCTATCAAGTGGAGAGGTCAGCATTTTTGTGTCTGCTCCAAGATAACGGCTAAAATAACTTGGGTGCCAATGGGACACAAGTAAACCAGGGGACATTCCCCTTAGTAGTTAGCAAACGGTAGAGCTGTAGAGGACAAGTGTCCCTACAATTGGTACTAAAATAGACTGGTAAGCATTATCTTGTTCATGGTGCTTATTCAAATAGACCGAATCATGAAAGCCGACGTATCAAAAATGTAAGTTTCAGACAGAACAAGTTTAAACTGTCCCGCTAGCGGCCACATTGAGTAAACTTGCTGCATGGCAAGGAGAACCAAAACACTCATTCGTTAAAAAATTTCGGTGTGCGAGTTGATGCCAGGAAACTGGGTAATATCTTCACTGTATGTTATAGTTTCATTAACAGCTTCTTTTTAAGCATTTAGGGGGGCCTATATAGGTATATAAACATGTATATAAATAAAGTGACAGTCACTATACATTCACAATTTGTGGACTGGTCAGTACAGAGTACAGCACCTGGCTGAAAGTAATGTGGCCTGATTTGGTGATTATTCTAAATAGTGTAATGTAGGTAGACAAACTAAAAATATTTGAACGCAATCTTAGATTATTGTTGCCCTTTCCTAGTTTCATGCTTAAAGCTAGCTAGATATATTCTGGTAACTGATATACATTTTGTAAGATGAATAATGTCATAAACCATGTGGCAGCCAAGACTGACTGTATTTTGTGTCAGCTAGAAAATAATTTCAGCAGGTATATATTCCCTATGAACCCTGCTGAATCATAATTCCACACATATTTCATATGCAGTGTTATAATTGACAAAATTGGAATTCCATTTACGAATTAAATTTCACAACAGCCAATATTAAAATATGACGAGTCATTACCACTCAACGGAGCCAGTCCCTCCATTCTTTAATTTTAATTACAATTTATGCTGACTACTTAACTAGACTTGTAGGTACCAGACTGAGCCCAAACTTTCCATTTAATTAAAGGCATAAATTGTTGCCTGCGGCTTTTGTGAGTGAACTTAAAGAGGTCTTAAAAAAGAGACCTTACTCCTTGTAACAAAAGGAATTATTCCACAGTCCGGACCCGGGGGCCCAGCCAGGCTACCCGGGGAGCACCTACAATGGGGGTTCATAGGACCAATAGTCAAAAGAAACGGTCCTTACCATGAACGCCACAACATGCCCTGGATCCAGCTATCGCAGTCATCCCTGCAGCAGGCGTTATTCTTGGATGCCAATTTCAAGACCAAGCCGGAGCAGCCCACACAATGGTGCCCCACAAGCATTGTCTTCCAATCCTGGTCTCCCGAGGAAACCATCATAACTAGCTAAGTTCCCCACTGCCAGTTTGTTTGTCTTGCATTGTACAACTTCAATTCATTTATTAATTCGTGGGGCATATTGACTGCCTTCTTATTCATTCCCTTCCTATTCTCTTGTTGCCAATACTTGAAAATCATTTGGTGTATCTGGGACTGAACAGCCATTGTAGCTGCGGTACAACCTTGAAAACAATGCAATACACTGACTGTGTTACCAACATGTTCTTTCATGCATTATCAAATATATGAGCGAAATGGTACCATGCAATTGTAAGTACCGCTTGAATGAATATAGCTATGTAGCTACCAGTATATAAAAACATCAAAACTCATTTATTTCGAACCAGTCTTTTGACCTCGAAAGAGCTGTTCTCATTGGACAATTCCAATCTCACATTAAAGCAAGACGCCTCCCCTTTTTGTAAGATTTTGAAAGATTGGAAACAGTTAGCCAGGGGGAGAGCGGACAACCCCCAGACGAACACCGGCGGCCACCGCAGAAGGACCTAAAGTTGAGTATTGGTGTAGGCCCTTAGATCCATTTAGAGTAAAGTATGTTAAGATTTCACTGACCCGTTGATTAAAGAATCGTAGCAATTGTGAGTGTTTTATTTTGTATCACCAAAAATAATTTATTTGAAGGTTATTAGATAGAAATTTTTAGGTGTGGTTAGAGGTGATGTTAATTAATGAAGGGTAATTTACCCTTTTTTTGGTTACTCAAAAAGTTAATAGTGAATGAGCTTCTGTGAGCGATAATAATTCAAGTATACCTGTACTTTTACTTTCAAGGCACAATCTGACTCCAAGTTATGCTATCCTTTTCTATAAATGAGGTTGAGTATTATGGGCAAGCACCAATAAACAGACACAAGGACAATGAGGCACAGGTAAATCTTTGGTATTCATCCCAATTTAACTGAAATGAGATGTCCAAGGATAATATAGAAGGGGAAAAGAAGATGTGTATAGTAAAGACGACAGGAAATCTTCGTGGCAGCGAGAAATCCCAATTGTCTTGGGGGAACTTTTATTCAAGTTCAGTCGGGCCAGAGTTCAGTTTTCGTCTTACCTGAAGACGGGTGTCCTCATGGCCTCAGTAGCAGGGGGTGAAAGACTGCACACAGAACATAGTTGGCTAACAATGTGTGGCATGGAAGATAATCACATACCATTCTGCCTGCCTCATACAGGCAGACAGTTTGGGTGCATTTAATAAACAATTTGTTATATCACAAGAAAAATAGCATACCACTAAGGTGTAGCTGCCAATAACAAAAAAAAATGAAAGTCTTAAGCTCAAAAATACATGAATCTTACTGACCTTGATATTAGGTTCATGTCCCAGATATGCATTCTGGAACGCTAATAATTAAAAAAGATGTCAATATTTAAAAGATGTTATTTACACTTATAGGCACTATATAGCTATATATATCTGTACATAGGCATGGATCAAGGTAGGGTGCTACTCAGAATTAAAGATTGCTATCATGTTAGCATAATTAACAATCTTGGTATGGCATTTGGCAGAGGAATCCCCCATAGCTAGCTTTGTGCCTTCACAGTTACAACCTTGCATCCAGGTATTTACAATAGTGTCTTGCTGCAGAAATTTGCAACTGTATTTATTAGTCTGCTCTACACTGGGGATAGGACATATTAAACACTGTTATTCTCACCTGTCTTCTGTGGAGCAGTATCCAAGGTAAGCCTAAGTACGATGAATTGGCCCGGGCTATCTAGCCTAGCTAGTCTATCTATATGTTTAGCCAGCAGTTTGGTATTTGGTATGGAACAATTTCCTCTGTGGCCACGGTATCACTTCCTTAATTTGTTGCTATTTTGAACCTCCTTGCCTGTGTTTGTATGCAAGGATCTTTAACTGCCACGAGAACTACGATCTTGTGCGACCCGCCGAAGAGTCTAGAAAACCCCGCTCAGCTTGTTGCCCCGTTCATGTAAAAAAAATTATCTGAATTTTGTAAAAATATTTCACTGAATCATTTATTCCATCTGATTCATGTTCCATGGCTTTTAGTGCGTGGGTATACATATTTATTTAGCAAAAATGAATATTTCTTGCTCTGCAATTATGGTTGGAAGCTGTTTGTACTACTAGATATGCAACAATAAGATCAAAAGATGCGACTGCTTAGTCGTAATAGTGCTTGTGATGCACGTATAATGCGTTTAGTGTTATTAGGATAATGTAGGGTCAATTAAGGACCTTTACAAACTCACAACAAGATCTCCTGTTCTTGGGTATAAAATGGACAGCTTTTTGAGGCCGCATCGTGCTATCCTTTGCAGTTCAGGCAGGTGGGAGCTCCCTCTGAACAGTCAGCATGTGCATGACCCTTCTTTCCACAGTTTCCACAGATGACACCCTCGTGACATAACTTGGCAGAGTGTCCCCATCGGAGACAGTTCCCACAGCGGCGGGGTGTTGGGAAGTATGGATCTACGAGGTAGATGCTGTATCCAACTTTAAGTGTCTCTGGGCAGCTATCTTTGAGGAAGGTCAGCACTTACAGTGGGAAATTTACCTTGGCTGGGTCTTGATAAAACTTGCGAACTCCTACAACCCCACATGGTTGGAACCATTCCAGGATGTCCTTAAGATTCTCCCCCTGAGAATTCTGGGGTATAAATCTTCCCATACACAGTCTGGCTTCCCCAGGCTACAGATGGAACCACTGCAATGTTGTTGCAAATACTTTTGTTTTCGTTAGTTGTATGACGTGCTCACGAGATTTTGTGACAATTAGGAGGTTGCCAGATCTTTTGTGGTCAACTCTCTCTTCTTCCCCGCATATTCTATTTCTCGTGCAACTTTGAGTGGGTTCAGGCGAGAAAGATTTATTTTAACAGCCCCTTCGGTTGGTTCAGCACTTGCAAAAAGACTTCTTGCACAGAAGCAGTTAGGGTGGACTGGCTTTTTCTGAGAGGTGAGGTCAATTTTCGCCACACGCATGTGTCAAAATTTGAAGACATGAAAATCAGCGAATAAGGCAGACTCCGGCTTTTGGGATGCATCCTGGATGCTTGCCAAGAATGTATTAAGGCGCACTATTTTCTGACAGTACACCAGTGACATCAGAGCACAAACTATTCATGCTTTAATATGAGATGGCTGATAGATTTGTAAGGGTGAGGCTACTTGGGACTTTTTGACTCTTCTTACCTATTTGGGCAACGGTCGCAGTAGTCTTCCTCGATGTGCAGGCAGATGATTGGGTCCTGAGTTCTCCAGTGGTTACAGCAGCTCCAAGGTTTGCAGAGATGGCATTTGCATTAATAATTGGCAATTTAGTTTTAGCTATGGACTTCTCAGTCTTGTTTACAGCTGACCCAGCTGGTTTTGGCAGCAAAAGGTACAGCAAGCATAGTATTACAATTGAGACATCTTATTTTAGGGTTACAGTGAGAACAAAGTTATAAAATTACCGCACACGACTAAAAATAAGTTACGGCATACAACTCTATCCTGCCTATGTGTATAGTTATTATTTCCATCGCCTTAACAATGATGAGGCAGAAAGCGCATCACCAGAGCAGATTGTAACGAGGGTTACCTTTGGGGAGTTCATAACTCGAGTCATAAGGCTGTGTGCCGCTTTACAGAGCAGTACCTTGATGTGATCTGATTGGATTTCAGCAAAAAAAACTGCTCGCTGACGTCGAGCGAGGGACCTGTATCAGCCGTTTATATGAGGGACCTGTATCAGCCGTCTAAATTATCGTTTGCACCAAGGGAAGCTTAAATTCAGCTCTTCAAATCATATTGTTACCCAACTTATTGTAATGAACTGTGGAGAAAATACTTCATTGTAACGGGAGGAAATTAACAGTGAGTTATAATGACACATATTGTGGCCCCCAGCCAATAATAATTAGTTTTAGAGGCAATCACTGCCAACCACGATTTTATTATTATTGACCGACGGCCTAGTGTGTGTCCCCCCTTCTTACTACTTTACTCCACATTACCACACTACGACTGAGGGACACAACTATTGAGTTCGGGTCAGCCAGATGGGGTATACGGCGTAAGCCAGTAGTTTACAC
>SDVV010039491.1:0-10624 GCA_016164225.1 Gammarus roeselii | reverse complement strand
ATATTTACATAGGTTTATTTACATTGTTTTCATGGGTTTCTTTCCATTGCATATTCTTCAATGGGTATTTAGGTGGACAATGAGACAAGAATATTAGTATACATATTTTTTATGAACATAAGAGCATACAAGGATTATTTACATCTTATGAACATAAGAGCATACAAGGATTATTTACATTTTATGAACATGAGAGCATACAAGGATTATTTACATTTTATGAACATGAGAGCATACGAGGGCTATTTATGATCGTTTAGAGGATAAAACCTGCTGAGATAGAGGTACTTTCATAATTTCATATGCAAGTATCCTACATCTAACTATAGCTCTATTTATTTCAAATACTGTACCCATGTGACCTCATTAGCTCGATCAATTTACCTCCGTATCCATTAGCGATACAGCTAAGATCGCATCTCGTCGGTTCCCACAGCAGACCTATCCTATATATTTTTTCTTATTTGTGTAGATTTGTGGTGTAGATATATTCGATGGTAGATGACCCGTAAGAAATCTAAATACCTTCGTTTTTACAGTCTTATTTCATATGATCATTTACAGAGTGGTTATATTCAGAGTATGGTTTACAAAGTAGGCGGGCTTATGACGTCATGCATTCCCACACATGGAGTCGTATTTAAGGTGGCTGCATTCCTCTTCCCGAGAACAGTGTACTCTAGAGTTCGATTTGTGTAACGAGATTTGAAGTTGTGTTTCCAATAAGGTAAGTATATCTCGCTTCTATATAGGGTTTCCATATCGTGTTTATACTTTCGATATCGTGTCATGATGTTTTCATAGTACATTAGTTTTAACCCGTGTTCATCGTAATATATATGATTTATACTGTTTGAACTATATCCAAATTTTTACCGATTTTGTTCACTTTTCGATATTTATGATCCTTGTTTCTAACGCATCTTATTTATTTGTACACACAGTACAGATGACCTAACCTAACTGATGTATAACGCAAAAATTCATTTTATAACACACTCTATGTCTTGTATCCAAAACATTGTTTATAGGCTTCAGCGAGCTTTTTATAGACGGTATTTTTAATACAATTTCATGTTTGTGACATCGAATCGTTTCAGATTTTCTCCTTGCTATTATCCTAGCACTCAAACATTTGAGACAGGATTCTCTCTTCTCATGCTTCATTACCAAACATATTTGAAACAAAATCAGATATACATTTGAATTTTATTACAAATATGTTGATCATGCTGCATTACCAACATATTTGAAACAAAATCAGGTATTCATTTGATTTTATTATGCAATTTTTTCACTTCTTATACTTGACACCCTTCCATTTGTACAAAAGTGATAATTTTTCTTTACATTCTGAATCAAACTTCTCAGTGATTACGTTACCGGCTTGTTAGATTTTTCCACAGGTCGGGGAATCGTTACAAATATTTTTTTCTTCTCATGTTTGTGACATCGAATCGTTTCAGATTTTCTCCTTGCTATTATCCTAGCACTCAAACATTTGAGACAGGATTCTCTCTTCTCATGCTTCATTACCAAACATATTTGAAACAAAATCAGATATACATTTGATATTTTATTACAAATATGTTGATCATGCTTCATTACCAACATATTTGAAACAAAATCAGATATACATTTGATTTTATTATGCAATTTTTTTCACTTCTTATACTTGACACCCTTCCATTTCCACAAAAGTGATAATTTTTCTTTACATTCTGAATCGAACTTCTCAGTGATTACGTTACCGGCTTGTTATATTTTTCCAGAGGTCGGGGAATTGTTACAAATTTTTTCTCTTGCATGGGACATGCGCTTCTATCATTTGTGTTTTCAAAGTTATAATGTTTAGGAATACATTTTTGTCACCAGCATTGGGTATAATGCCCGAATTAGTCAGATTCAAAGAAATAATCCAAAAGATACATACGGTTTTACATCGATGTATGCACATACCCCAAATTTGTAAATGTCTCTCTCTCTCTTGTGCAGAAAATTTTCTTCTATCACCATAATGACCTGTTCTCGAACAACTGCCGATGATTCCCTGCATTTAGCTTCCTCCGAGCTTTATGCAGCTCATGAGCGTATTCAAAAGGCGCGGACTCTTCCATCTCAAGCTCATTTATCCGGTAAGTTTAGATTATTTTTTCTTCAACGATAATAGATTACCAATTAAATGAATACATTATTAGAACTTGATAGGAATTTTTAAACTTTGCAGTAATGTATGATAATAGAATGGAATATGTACGGGTATTCTATTTTCGTGTTATTTCTTTCCCCAGCTTCTGATGCAGTCGAGGATTCCTCTTTACCGAACATAAGCAATCTCTCAGGCCTCCTAACCATTTTGGATGAAGATCAAGTGGAGGACCCCATCTCTGAGAACAACGCGAGTCGGGAGGGACTGATTCGACAAGCAGGTAAATTTGTAAAAATCTTATCATAACGAGTCGGGAGGGATTGAGTCGACAAGGAGGTGATTTTTTTTTTTTTTATAACGTTTTTTATTCATACAGTAATAATTTCGCGATATTTATACATACAATAACCTAAATATTATTCGCCAGATCATGCCGGAGTGCAGCCAAGAACGAGCGGGGGGATTGCTATTATCGGGGACATCACCTCCCCGAGCATTCAGGAGATAGCGTCATCGGCTTTACCAAGCGGTAAGTATTATATCAGCTTTTATCGCGTTAAATATATCAGAACATTATTGTAAGAAATATCTACACGTTGTAAGGAAAATGATTTTTTTAATTCAATTATAGCAGTGTGTACAAATGTAAATCTACTTTTTTATGCAAAATTTATTTCATATCGAGAGGGTATTAGTTATCAATATTCTAATTCGCTTCAATTTGTTTCATCCAACAGAATGTCCTCCCTTACCCGAGGAAGAAGACTGTATAATCGTATATGACGGTCGACATGACCAGGCCATTGCGTCACGCGGGGCATCAGGGGTACCTTCACGGTCAATGAAGCGACCGCGAGATGCTGTTACCCTACAACCTAACGGTCTCACCTCCGTTCCCGGCACGCTCCAGGGTGGCCTACCTCTGCAAGCTACCGCAAGTAGGGAAGTATCGACGAGTCCTAACGGATGCGGCACGTGCCAGGGCAGTCAGCGTCCACTGCTGACCGCAAGTAGGGAAAGAGCTCTGACCGAACGTTGGGAGAATGGAGAAGAGGCTGCGCCACCACCCAAAAAGAGGAGGTTCGCTACTGTTCGCACTTCAGTCACTAAATACGAAATGTCTTTGTTCCAAGACAGATGTTTCTTGGATTTTATCATTAAAATCGGTTATCAGGAGGTTGTGTGGTCAGTAGCAATTGATGACAGCGAGAACGGATGATCCATGCGAGGTCAAATATATTTAGAATCACAGATTCCTCTCCACGCGACCCCAGCCCAATTTTTATTAACCTGTCATGATCATTCAAGGGGGCCGTTCTGTACAGAGGGGGATCTAGTGGAATATTTTAATTTCCGTGAACCGTTAAACCTAGTGGAGTCCATTAACGATCCAGAAAACTTACCACTGCGGAGTATGCTTGTAAACGCGTGGGGTAATTATATTAACGCAAATCAGGATAGGTCTGCTGTGGAAACCGTCCCTCAGATTATCGATCCTATTCTTAATGATTTGGGTCAGAATAGTTAATTTGATTCAGTAAATAGACTTCACTCACACGAAGGGGATTCTACACTCGATATTCATCAACCCGGCGATATTTTCGAATGCAGTTTACTTCATCATGGGGATTCGCCGCAGCTTCCGATGCTCGATTTGAGTGGCATTGAATCCAATCCTAATTTATTATATGTAGAAGACGATGTCAGCTACCCACCTTTATCATCAACTCCACATAATCTGTCGTTAAACAACAGTCATCGTGAGATGGAATACATAATGAATGATAGCTTCATTTTGAATGACATTTTGAGTAGCGTCTTTGAGGTTCATTTAACCATAATAGGGGACGATGTGTCTGACGTATTCCGCGACGAGATTACCATCCCTGATACATCGTTAGAAGCAACGTTGATATTGTTCGAAGATCATATCCCAACTAGAGCTTCCACCTCGACCCTTCCTCGTTGTAACGCTGATATATACCAAAAACAATAGTTTGTTATGCGTGCAATTTATTTTTAAACAATAAACATTCTTTTAAAATAAACATTTTTTTTTATCCTCCGTTTTTTCAGTCTGGGCAAAGGGGCGTCTTCTTCTTTTGCATATACGTTCCACCCACAACATCGCAACGTATGGTATCCTCAGCAATGGCAGATTCAACCATGTCAGATGCAACCTTGGTATGGGTTTCCATTGCAAGCCCATCAAGCATGGCAGGGAGCGTTATACCCACATTCGCCATGCAGCAGCTCACGGATCCCTCAACAACCGCCTGTTCTCGGACCCATAAATTATGGAGATCTTGCCCACACATCGGTCGAAGCGACGGCCCATGTCTCTCAATACCCTATTTACCAACAAGAAATAGTGGATTCTAGATTCTATGGAAATGGCCACCAGCAGAGTACAGAATCTGACTTGTTCCAAGTCAGGCATGATGCATTGCAAAGGTTAATATATACAAAGACATTTTAAAATATATTTATTGAATAAATTATTACATTTAATACAATTATTTATTCCTATTATATTGGGTGGATAATTTACTTAAATAGACGAATATAGATTCTATGGAAATGGCCACCAGCAGAGTACAGAATCTGACTTGTTCCAAGTCGGGCATGATGCATTGCAAAGGTTAGTATATACAGAGTAATTTTAAAAGATATTTATTGAATAAATTATTACATTTAATACAATTCTTTATTCCTATTATATTGGGCGGATAATTTACTTAAATAGACGAATATAGATTCTGTGGAAATGGCCTCCAGCAGAGTACAGAATCTGACTTGTTCCAAGTCGGGCATGATGCATTGCAAAGGATAATTTATACAGAGTAATTTTAAAAAGATATTTATTGAATAAATTATTACGTTTAATACAATTCTTAAATCCTATTATATTGGGTGGGATAATTTACTTAAATAAAGCTCGGTTCGGGCATTCCGCGATGTCTTGAGAAGCTATGGGAAATGTTGCAAAGGTATAAACAGACGCTCCGCTGTAATGTTTGTCTGGGACATCAAATATTGAAGCATTGTTTCCTTGATCCTGGGGAGGGTTATAGGTATTTACTACATCAATAGAATGATTTTGTCCGTCTTGATCTTGCGTCTTGTCTTCGTAATGTTGATCATCGGAGTAGAAGGTATTGGTTGAGGAATCTACCATTTCATATTTTGCTTCAGGTCGTGATTCATTTTCGGCTTGTTCCAATGAGCGTTTAAATCCACGAGGCTCGGTGGTAGAGTATGAAGGATCTTGTATCATACCCTTGATTGTAGTTTCTTGTGTCAAGAAACTAGAAATGAAGTCTGGGCGAAGAAGTATTCTAGATCGGTGACGAGACGACTTTGAGTTTAAAAACATCACTGAACATCCCTCTTGCTTGCACAATAAATCAACGCTACTACACTCCTGCCGAGTCAGGATAGAAGCATCCAGTTTCATCTTGAGCATGGTTAGGATGATTTTGAATGTTGATATCGTTGCCGATACGAAATTATCTCCCTTGACGAATGAAAAACGTTTAAGGTTGCGATTGTATGAAACCATTTGATCAGTCATCCTGAACAGTTCCATGATGAATCAGGCGATGCGATGAGAGACTGTAATGGAACACGGGTCGGGCGACGAGAGGCTGTGGTCGGGAGCTATGAGCAGGCTATATGCAGAGGAGGTATAGACGATGCGATGATCGAGGAGTGTGTGTATCCGTGCAGTCAGCAGGGCGAGTTTTATATGACTCCACACCCACCCACCCCTTTCCTCCCCACAAGGACCGGTGATTTCAGTGTCATACAAGTTTCGTTTTGTTTTGGTTTTTGGTTCGTAGATCTGGCAGCGTAGCGAGGGGCTCTGTGTGGATGCTATATTTCACAAAATATCGTACACTTTTGTATAAATCAGTGAACAGCGTAGCTCATGCATGATTTGCAGGGTTGATCTTGTTGGTCACGGACATATTTTCACTCGCGATGTAAGTAATTTTAAAGATGTCTTTTGCTATTTGATATTGCAGGGATGGTCTTGTTGGTCATATTTTCACTCGAGATGTAAGTAATTTAAAGATGTCTTTGTGTATTGTTTTAACCGTGTTGTTAATCTAATGTTTTTATTCATGTAGGATGAATCAAGACGATATGGCAGATGCGCCATTGTTGGAGGATGCAAGGACTGCCCCTAGCGTCGCGAGCCCTACCGTAAGCCCTACCGCGTGCCCTACCGCGAGCCCTACTGCAAGCTCGCAACCCGGTGGTGGAAACCTTCCGGAACAAGGCAGAGTTCAGCCTACAAGTGATCCGTCCTTGCTATCGTCTACTGATGCAGCGTGTCCTGTTGATCCACCCGTCGCTCAGGCTACTGCTCCGGAATTATCCGGAGTTCAGGCTACTGGTGAACCACCCGTCGCTCAGGCTACTGCTCTGGATTTATCCGGAGTTTAGGCTACTGTTGAACCACCCGTCGCTCAGGCTCCTGCTGCGTTGGATGCGCCCTTACCGCCGTCTCCTGTTGAGGCGCCTACTGTCGAGTCGGGAGTGGCTATATTTCACCCACCAACCTCTAAAGGTATATTGGATCAGCATTTCGTAACATCAACATTCATCCCAATCACTGATTACGTCAACATATCATCCTTGATAACATTAGGATGCAGGGAATTAGAGAAGCATATTGAATCAAAATTAGGAACATTCCAGAGACTCCAGTTCACCGCGAGGGTTAAAATGGGGAAAACCATGGAGGATGCATCTATAGAAGAGAAGGGTTGGGTATTAGACACACAAAAGCGATCCAGCTGACACAAACAGTGGATTTACGTGAATTAATTGAGGATCTCGGGGTAGATTTACAAAATAAATTAAAAATACAGGAGCTAGAAGGTAGTGACTGGAGCATTAATACAGTATCCGCTGTTGACCTAAAATTCTACAAGACAGGGGCTAAAGAAACAAAAAGACTGGGTAGTTATGTTCCTTGGCCCAAAAATTGTCCAGGCAGGTATCATATTGTCAATATCAAGACAAAAAACAATAATTGTGTCCTGGCAAGCATGGTTGCCCATTTCCATTTACCTGAAAATATACATCTCTCAAGGCAAAGACGTGCATCAGAGTTAACTTATCTCCCATACACAAACGCATATTTTATCTTCCCAAATCTTCCCATGAATACACCTGTGGCTATAGAAGATTTACCAAACATAGAAAGAGATTGTGATGTCAACATTAGACTGTATCAACTCACTAAAGAGAAAGAAGGTTACGGGCTGGTTAGTGTATACAGAGGCAGTTTGGAGGCCAGTGAGGAGCGCACGATCCACCTTGTGCAAATCTTAGATGCTAATCATGTCGCACTTATTCCATGTTTCTCTACATTTATGAAAACATTCAGAAATACGAGACTAAGAGACAACTTTTTTTGTTCATTCAGCATGCAGGGCATGCACGAAAGCAAAAAAGAGGGTCACGTAAAATTATGTTCGTCCACTACAGGCTTGCAAAACATCGGTATGCCTGAAGAAGGGGAAATGTACCTATTCTCAGCCATGCATGCAACAATGAAACCCCCTGTTGTATGTTATTATGACTGTGAATCTGTTCTGGAGCCCGCCCAAGAGGGGAAACATGTAGTCAACATACACAAGTTGTGTATGTACAGCTACACTCTTGTGGATAAAGACGGGAAAATTGTAAAGCACAAAGTGATCGATTCGACTACAGTTCCCCTTGAGGAAATGGAAACACATCTTGTTAAGAATAAGTTGCTGGATTATAATGAATACATGTCAACCCATTGTTCCCCATCTCCGTCCGCACCAAACAAAACGTGAAAAAATATTGCGAAAGCAGAACATGTGAATGCTGCGGAGATGCTTTTGGAGAAAATGGTAAAAAACGTGTACGTCATCATAACCATTACGTTGAGGGGGTCTTCGGCCCCAATAAAGAGGTAATAACAGGAAACTACTTGGCCGCAATGTGCCTGAATTTTAACTTCAGAATAACGGGGAAACTCAGGTTCATGCCTTGTATTGCTCACAATGCATCCGCCTATGACATGCGCTTCATACTGAGAGGATTGGAGGATGAAAACTTTTCCAAAATAAATGTTTTGCCAAAACAATCAGATGAAATGTTCAGCATCTTTGTCTCCTTGAATGATGTCACGAGCAAGTACGGTGTCAAGTTCAATGACTCATTCTCATTCCTCAACTCAAGTTTAGACAGTCTTGCCAAAAATCTTAAAGATAGTGGGCATGACATGACACTCCTCAAATCCCATCTCACAAGTCTCGGATACAGTGACAAGGTTCTAGACCTCGCCACTCGAAAAGGACATTTCTGCTACGAAGCCATCGCATCGGATTCTGTGCTGGACCAAACTGAGATCCCATCGCAACAAGCCTTCTACAGTCAACTTCGAGGCAAAGGAATATCGGACTCTGATTATGCTGAAGTGATCGAAATGTGGGAGGCAGCAAACTGTAAGACGTTGCGTGCTTACATGATCATGCACCTGCTCATCGACACGCTGCTGCTGGCCGAGGTCTTCCAAAAGTTTAGGGAGACCATGACACGCGACTATACCCTAGACCCCGTCCATTTTGTGAGTCTCCATGGCTTTGCAATGCAAGCCGCCCTCTACGAAGGAGAGATGAAATTGGCACTGGTCAAAGATATCGATCTCCTCCACTTGATTGTCAAAAACACACAAGGCGGATTCGTGACGTTGACGAAAGGTTTTACCAAGATAAACAATCCCCGATGCAAAGACTATGACCCTACATAACCCGTGTCTTCAGCAGCAATGTGGGAATTCAACAGTCTTTATGGCGGGTGCTTGAGCGAACCACTTATCATTGGCAAAATCCTCGAGCTCACACCGGAAGAAATTCAAGCATTCGACTTGGTAAACACAGACTGTTCAGGTGAGTATACGTACATTGTCTGCGTGGATGCCCAAATCAGCGATGAAGTTGCTAGAAAAACAGATGAGCTGTCACTCCTGCTACATCACAAAGAGATTACCTTGGACGATGTTTCACCCTTCACAAAAAATATTTTGACTGGCTCAGAACATCTCAAAAACAGAAAACGAGCAGATCGTAAGCTTGTTGCTAGTCATCTATCTCAAACGGACTACCTCGTGGCCCTGGAACTTCTCCAAGTACTCCTCAGGCAAGGACTGGAAGTGACCAAGGTTCATCGAATTTTTTGCATCAAGCAGGAACCGGTCTTCAAAACTTTCATCATGAAAAATATCCAGAAACGTCAGGAGTCTATAAACTCCTTTAAAAAGTCCCTCTACAAACTTTTATCCAATAATAAATACGGGAAGTGTCTTTTCAACCGGCTCAACAGAAGTCTAGAGGCAAAGGTCGTGTGCACCCCCAATGAGTTCCGAAAATACGCTGCCAACCCGCTCCTAAAAAACTGCTACGCCATCGGTCCCGATCCTCAAGCAAAAAAATATCCGAAAGGTTCATCCACTCCAAGTTGGATTCTTCGTGCTTGAAAAAACAAAAGCAAAAGTCTACAGCTTCTTCTATGACACGCTGAAACCACGCTACGGTGACAACGTCTCGCTCATCTACTCGGACACTGACTCGTTGCTAATCCAGTTCAAAGGCGTGGCCGACATTGAAGCGGAAATGCGCCAAGCTCCCCTGGCTGAATACATGGACTTCTCCAACTATCCCAAAAATCACCCCTTGTTCGATGAATCCAAGAAAGGACAGCTAGGACTATTGAAAAACGAAACAGCTGATGACTATCCGAGTGAAATCACCTGCTTACAACCCAAGTGTTACAGCATGTGGCTTGAGTCCGACGCAACAAAATCGGCTGCTAAAGGTGTCATTTACCAGACACAAGCCAAATCAAACATGAACAATACAGGAATATACATAACCAGCAAACATACACACACTTTGTGACAATACACAACATTCGTGCGCAAGCATGCCAACGCAATATCAAAAACTGTCTCAGTGAATTTGAGAATAAGCGCTACTATCTCAACGCATGTACAACTCTTGCCTATGGGCATCCGGACATTCGCAAGAAATTCATTGAAAATAAACCGTCCGTCGCTAAAAAGAGGAAGCGATGTGCCTTGGCTAATGAAATCGATGAAAAAATGGATTTAACATGGTAGAGACGCAAGCCGGGTTAGACCGTGTTCGGCGAATATAGTCGACTTAATGATGAAAGTACCTCTATCTCAGCTGGTTTTATCCTCTAAACGATCATAAATAGTCCTCGTATGCTCTCATGTTCATAAAATGTAAATAATCCTTATATGCTCTTATGTTCATAAAATGTAAATAATCCTTGTATGCTCTTATGTTCATAAAAAAATATATATACTAATATTCTTGTCTCATTGTCCACCTAAATAACCATTGAAATATATGCAGTCGAAAGAAACCCATGCAAACAATGTAAATGAACCTATGTAAATAT
>SDVV010039490.1:0-10624 GCA_016164225.1 Gammarus roeselii | reverse complement strand
TATATATTTATATATTGATAAGCACTGTACAGGAAGAGTTATGACAGACATGTGACAGGCCTCATACATGACGTCATGTCCAGCGTCACGATTATGTGCTTATATTACAATAGATAGAAAATTACAGAGGAAATGGCAGTAAATGCCAGACTTGATGACACTCGCGGAAAAAGTGAACTCGATAAAAACAAGAGGAAATTCCCTGGTCCAGACGCAGGGTTATTAGGGTTGCGGTAAAGGTTTGTCTAGATACCAGCCGGGAATATCTTTGATCTGGAGAGCATGGGGCGAGGGGGAGGGGGCTGGGAACGGTCCGCAGGGTGGGGGTACAGGGTGCTGCGATAAAGAGAGGGGTTGCAGGGTGGGGGTACAGGGGGCTGAGATGAAGAAAGAGGTTGCAGGGTGGGGTACAGGGTGTTGCGTTGAAGAAATGGGTTGCAGGGTGGGGGTACAGGGTGCTGCGATGAAGAAAAAGGTTGCAGGGTGGGGATACAGGGTGCTGCGATGAAGAAAGGGGTAGCAGGGTGGGGGTACAGGGTGCTGCGATGAAGAAAGGGGTTGCAGGGTGGGGGTACAGGGTGCTGCAATGAAGAAAAGGGTTGCAAGGTGGGGGTACAGGGTGCTGCGACGAAGAAAGAGCGTTGGAAGAGTATAATGTATTGTTCTGTGTTGGGGGGGGGGGTGAGGAGGGGTCGACATAAGCTAGAGATAATTTTTGATAGAAGACATCGAGAAAAGATAAAACAGACAATGGAGACGCTGATGCTGGGCTCTAGACGTCTCGACAAAGATACTGGAGCGATGGTGTCTAGACGATACGCTCTACGCGACATAGGTGCGAACAGAGGGTAAATATGATAATGAAAACCCCGATTGGTTTAATAAGAAAAAGGTTTTAAGAAAACAGAGCGAAGGTGCCTTCAGGATGTACTTTAATCTAGAGCAGTGCGAGGAAGGACTATAGAAGAGTTGCCCATGGGGGTACTATGCCCCGTGATAGGCTTTGCAACGTTTGTCCATCTTGGGACACATCTTTGTCCCAGGGAGTGTACGGCACGAGTACCAAGATATTATTTGGAATTGCATTGATCATATTCCTTTCATGGATGCCAGTTAAAGCCCTGTAAAATGCATCTTTGTATAGTATCTTGCCAACACCGGGCGCAGGGGATGGCCAGGTATCCTGGGCCATCACATGTGGGCGGACCGTCAGCAATGAAGGAGCTGCAGGGCAGTTGTCTTTACAAATATCTTTGTGAACCGGGATCATATATTAAATATTTATTTATGTAAGTAAATTGTTGGAAAGTGTAGGTAAATATTCCTAATAAATATTAACGGAAGTATCAATTGTTAGAAAGTGTAGGTAAATATTTCTACCCTCCTCTATTGCTTCTCCATTAGACCATCCCAGTCTGCCTTTATTGCCGGATGCCATTGCGAGTAAGCCGCACTATGGGCACTCAAGCACAGCTGATGATCCTGGGAAAATCCAACAGTAAATAGGTCCTGGGGAGATTCTAAGGAGCTAGCTTGTTCTTTGACACATGCCATCATGGTTGGTAGTCCATGAATTTAGGATTGTGATTCTCATCTTGATGTGGGCACCATATGGTTCAAAACAAAAAAACTAAATCTACAATGAACATGAAAAATCAGAAAAAATTATATAAACAATTGGGATGACTGATGCTGAAATAAACGAAATATGGAGCGATTTATCTACGTAGGAATACAATTTGTCTGTAGATGTTGTTAGAACACTGCTTCTTAGACCTTCGATTCACTTCACGAAAATAAAAGGAGATGGATGACTTTAGGAGAGATCTATACGCAGATAATTGCCTGAATGAGACAGCAAGCATGTGAGCTCGGGGCACCACTTAAATTATTAAGTTAGGTTCTCGTTTTGATGACGAACACTATGCTTGGTAACAGCTGAACCAACATTTTGATTAGAAAGTTCCTATTGGTGTACTGTTTGTCTTCATTATTGGTTTCAGACTTACTTGGGCATGCTCGAGGCATGCCCAGGCTGGCTGCATATGCAAGAGGTTGTTCTCTCACTGGAAAAAGTTCTTCGACAACTTGGCCCCTTTTCACTCATAAAGTATATGGTTTCTTGGAACTGTATACATTAGATTATAAGGGAGAGTTCATTTCAATTCAATTGGAGAGGGGAATAGGAATTTTCTTAAATCATTCCAACCAGTCCGCATGACGTCACATCAAGTCTCTCGTCGGTATGTTGTTACATCAAATCTCTCGTCGGTATGGTGTCACATCAAGTCCCTCGTCGGTATAGTGTTACATCAAGTCTCTCGTCGGTATGGTGTCACATCAAGTCTCTCGTCCGTATGGCGTTACATCAAGTCTCTCGTCGGTATCGTGTCACATCAAATCCCTTATCGGTATGGTGTCACATCAAGTCCCTCGTCGTTATGGTGTCACACCAACTCCCTCGTCGGTATGGTGTTACATCAAGTCTCTCGTCGGTATGGTGTCACATCAAGTCTCTCGTCGGTATGGCGTTACATCAAGTCTCTCGTCGGTATGGTGTCACATCGAGTCTCTCGTCGGTATGGTGTCACATCAAGTCTCTCGTCAGTATGGTGTCACATCAAGTCTCTCGTCGGTATGGTGTCACATCAAGTCTCTCGTCGGTATGATGTCACATCAAGGCTCTTGTCGGTATGGTGTCAGATCAAGTCCCTCGTCGTTGAAGCAGGATGAACGTTGTAGACTGTATTGTAATGATCGTTGTAAATTGTATTGTAATTAAATGAAAGTTGACAATAACCAAAGGCCTAAAAGAACGAAATTATATTTTAGCTGCGCATCGATGCACTTCGACTACCGGGAGGCACTTGGCAATAGCTTGATAATCCAATTAAGGTGTGCTGTGATTTGGTAATTTTGGGAGGGGGTTTGCCAAGAGAGTGAAGTCCCTCGGCCCCCGTGACCTCCTCTACCCCTACAGTCACTCCTACAATTATTTTCTGATAGACGTTGCTATTATGAAATGTGCTTTTCTTTACTTTATTTATTTATTGAGATTCCGTTACTATAAGTTAGTTAACTAGTAACAAAGTAACATAAATACACTGTAAATAAAATTTTATACATAATCGACAAAATATACTTCCCAATACTTTAAACAAATAACCGCACATATTTTACATTCTAACATAACGAACTAATAATTTGGATAGGTAAATGTTTGCACAATAAATGGGTAGCTGGGTACAGCCAAATATTACACATAGAATTAAATAATTTAGCTACACAACGAGAGACAGGACGAAAAACATTGAAAAAAATAGTACAAATCTACAACATGGGTTAGAGCATCATCAAATTTCCTGATGGTGTCTTCGCATTACTAATGGTATCCCTAACGCTATTCGTACCAAACCCCACGATCAACTAGCTCACTCTTCCTAAAGCTGTCTAATGATGAATCATTCGTCACACTCGTGCCGTGTGCGCTGACGATGGTAGAGAATGATGACGATGGTAGAGAATGATGACGATGGTTGAGAATTATGACGATGGTAGAGAATGATGCTGACGATAGTAGAGAATGATGACGATGGTAGAGAATTATGACGATGGTAGAGAATGATGCTGACGATGGTAGAGAATGATGTTGACGATGGTAGAGAATGATGAGGACAATGGTAGAAAATGA
The DNA here is from genome assembly GCA_016164225.1 of Gammarus roeselii. Lineage (NCBI taxonomy): Eukaryota > Metazoa > Arthropoda > Malacostraca > Amphipoda > Gammaridae > Gammarus > Gammarus roeselii. The sequence continues at coordinate 6,933 of SDVV010039490.1, read as the reverse complement.
TGATAGCAATGGTAGAGAATGATGATGGCAATGGTAGAGAATGATGATGGCAATGGTCGAAAATGATGATGGCAATGGTAGAGAATGATGACAGCAATGGTAGAGAATGATGATAGCAATGGTAGAGAATGATGATGGCAATGGTAGAGAATGATGATGGCAATGGTAGAGACTGATGATAGCAATGGTAGAGAACCTGATGAGTTAACGAGCAGAATGGAATGCATGAGGAGGGAAGGGAGGAGGGGTTGGGGGTGCGGTTGCTCGTGTGCTGTGAGAGGTGAATATGCAGCATCTATCATTATAAATTTAATTAACGTATAATTATTTATTATTTATTTTAACACTCGTCGGTTCGAAAGTCTCTTGTTGTTTCTATTCTCTTAATGATGAAAGTTTTATTACTCACACCTGAAGAGTAGGGTACTTTCGACGAAGAAGAATAATCAGACCAACTCATTCGAAGTAATACAAGTTGAGGGAACATTCCAATCAGCTGACGTGTCTTCTTGAGCTGCCGATGCCAGGATGTCTTATTCAGCTGCTGATGCCAGGGTGCCTTATTCAGCTGCTGATGCCAGGATGCCTTATTCAGCTGCTGATGCATGGATGCCTTATTCAGCTGCCGATGCCAGGATCTCTAATTGAGCTGCTGATGCCAGGATGCCTTATTCAGCTGCTGATGCCAGAGTGCCTTATTCAGCTGCGAATGTCAGGATGCTTTATTCAGCTGCTGATGCCAGGATGCCTTATTCAGCTGCTGATGCTTGGGTGCCTTATTCAGCTGCTGATGCCAGGGTGCCTTATTCAGCTGCTGATGCCAGGATGCCTTATTCAGCTGCTGATGCTAGGGTGCCTTATTCAGCTGCTGATGTCAGGGTGCCTCATTCAGCTACTGATGCCAAGATGCTTTATTCAGCTGCCGATGCCAGGATGCCTTACTCAGCTGCCGATGCCAGGATGCTTTATTCAGCTCCTGAAGCCAGGGTGCCTTATTCAGCTACCGACGCCAGGATGCCTTAATCAGCTGCTGATGCCAGGATGCCTTATTCAGCTGCTGATGCCAGGATGCCTTATTCAGCTGCTGATGCCAGGATGCCTTATTCAGCTGCTGATGCCAGGATGCCTTAATCAGCTGCTGATGCCAGGATGCCTTATTCAGCTGCTGATGCCAGGATGTGTTATGCAGCTGATGATGCCAGGATGCCTTATTCAGCTGCTGATGCCAGGATGCCTTATTCAGCTGCTGATGATAGGATGCCTTATTCAGCTGCTGATGCCAGGATGCCTTATTCAGCTGCTGATGCCAGGATGTCTTATTCAGCTGCTGATGCCAGGATGCCTTATTCAGCTGCTGATGATAGGATGCCTTATTCAGCTGCTGATGCCAGGATGCCTTATTCAGCTGCTTATGCCAGGATGTCTTATTCAGCTGCTGATGCCAGGATGCCTTATTCAGCTGCTGATGCCAGGATGCCTTATTCAGCTGCTGATGCCAGGACGCCGTTTGCTATGCTGTACAGTCACGTGGACGAATAAGAAGTATTTACCTAGAAATTGCTATTAAAGGCATTTGTCACCATTAGTGTATTATAAACTGTATGGCCTACCTCACATAAAGCGGTCAGTGTCCTCAGATGACCTAACTCGCTTTACAGCGGTCAGTGTCCTCAGATGGCTACCTCACTCTACAGCGGTCAGTGTCCACAGATGGCCTTCCTCACTTTACAGCGGTCAGTGTCCTCAGATGGCCTACCTTACTTTACAGCGGTCAGTGTCCTCGGATGGCATATCTTACTTTACAGCGGTCAGCGTCTTCAGCTGGCCTACTTCCCTTTACAGGGGTCAGTGTCCTCAGATGTACTACCTCACTTTACAGGGTCAGTGTCCTCAGATGACCGACCTCACTTTACAGCGGTTAGTTTCCTCAGATGGCTTTTCTCGCTTGACAGCGATCAGTGTCCACAGATTGACTACCTCATTTTACAGCGATCAGTGTCCTCAGATGGCCTGCCTTGCTTTACAGCGGTCAGTGTCCTCAGATAGCCTACCTCACTTTACAGCGGTCAGTGTCCTCAGATGGCCTTTCTCGCTTTATAACGGTCAGTGTCCTCAGATGGCCTACCTCACTTTACAGCGGTCAGTGTCCTCATATGGCTTTTCTCGCTTTACAGCGGTCAGTGTCCTCAGATAGCCTACCTCACTTTACAGCGGTCAGTGTCCTCAGATAACCTACCTCGCTTTACAGCAATCAGTGTCCTCAGATAGCCTACCTCACTTAACAGCGGTCATTGTCCTCAGATGGCCTTTCTCGCTTTACAGCAGTCAATGTCCTCAGATGACCTACCTCTATTTACAGCGGTCAGTGTCCTCAAATGGCCTTTCTTGCTTTGCAGCGGTCAGTGTCCTCAGATGGCCCACCTCACTTTTCAGCGGTCAGTTTCCTCAGATGGCCTTTCTCGCTTTACAGTGGTCAGTGTCCTCAGATAGCTTACCTCACTTTACAGCGGTCAGTGTCCTCAGATAGCCTGCCACATTTTACAGCGGTCAGCGCCCTCAGATGGCCTACCTTATTTTACAGCGGTCAGTGCCCTCAGATTGCCTACCTCACCTTACAGCGGTCAGTGTCCTCAGATGACCTACCTCACTTTACGGCGGTCAGTGTCCTCAGACGGCCTTTCTCGATTCACAGCGGTCAGTATCCTTAGATGACCTACCTCACTTTGCAGCGGATAGAGTTTTCAGATGGCCTACCTCACTTTACAGCAGTCAGTATCCTCAGATGGCTTTTCTCGCTTTACAGCGGTCAGTGTCCTCAGATAGCCTACCTCACTCTACAGCGGTCAGTGTCCTCGGATGGTCGTTCTCGCTTAGCAGCGGTCAGTGTCCTCAGATGGCCTACCTTGCTTTACAGCGGTCAGTGTCCTTAGATTACTTACCTCACTTTACAGTGGTCAGTGTCCTCAGATGGCGTACCTCACTTTACAGCGGTCAGTGCCCTCAGATAGCCTACCTCGCTTTACAGCGGTCAGTGTCCTCAGATGGCCCACCTCGCTTTATAGCGGTCAGTGTCCTCAGATAGCCTTTTGCGCTTTACAGCGGTCACTGTACTAAAAGATGGCCTACCTCACTTTACAGCGACCAGTGTCCTCAGATGGCCTACCCCACTTTACAGTGGCCAGTGTACTCAGGTGACCTACTTCGCTTAACAGCGGTCAGTGTCCTCAGATGGCCTACCTCACTTTACAGCGGTCAGTGTTTTCAGATGGCCTACCTCGCTTTACAGCGGTCAGTGTCCTCAGAAGGCCTACCTCACTTCACAGCGGTCAGTGTGTTCAGATAGCCTACCTCACATTACAACAGTCAGTGTCCGCAGATGGTCAACCTCACTTCACAGCGGTCAGTGTTCGCAGATGGCCTACCTCACTTCACAGCGGTCAATGTCCTCAGATGGCCTACCTCGCTTTACAACGGTCAGTATCCTCAGATGACCTACCTCACTTTACAGCGGTCAGTGTCCTCTGATGGCCTACCTCGCTCTACAGCGGTCAGTGTCCTCAGATGACCTACCTCACTTTACAGCGGTATGAGTCCTCAGATGACCTACCTCACTTTACAGCGGTCTGTGTCCTCAGATTGCCTACCGCACTCTACAGCGGTCAGTGTCCTCAGATGGCATCCTCCCCTTTTAAAGCGGTCAGTGAACTCAGATAGCCTACCTCGCTTTACAGCGGGCAGTGTCCCCAGATGGCCTACCTCGTTTTACAGCGGTCAGTGACCTCAGATGACCTACATCACTCTACAGCGGTCAGTGTCCTTAGATGACCTACCTCGTTTTACAGCGGTCAGTATCTTCAGATGGCTTACCTCACTTTACAGCGGTCAGTGCTCTCAGATAGCATACCTCACATTACAGTGGTCAGTGTCCTCAGATGGCCTACCTTACTTTACAGCGGTCGGTGTCCTCAGATGACCTACCTCACTTTACAGCGGTCAGTGTTTTCAGATGGCCTACCTCACTTTACAGCGGTCAGTGTCCTCAGAGGGCCTACCTCACTTTACAGCGGTCAAAGTGCTCCGATGACCTACCTCACTTTACAGCGGTCAATGTCCTCAGGTGGCCTACCTCGATTTACAGCGGTCAGTGTCCTCAGGAGGCCTCCCTCACTTTACAGCGGTCAGTGCCCTCAGATGGCCTACCTCATATAACAGCGGTCAGTGTCTCAGATAGCCTACCTCAGATTACAACAGCCAGTGTCCGCAGATGGTCTACTTCCCTGTAAAGCGGTCAGTGTCATCAGATAGCCTACCTCGCTCTACAGCGGTCAGTGTCCTCAGATGGCCTACCTCACTTTACAGTGGTCAGTGTCCTCAGATGGCCTTTCTTGCTTTACAGCGGTCAGTGTCTTCAGATGACCTATCTCACTTTACAGCGGCCAGTGTCCTCAGATGGTCTTTCTCGCTTCACAGCGGTCAGTGTCCTCAGATGGTCTACCTCACTTTACAGCGGTGAGTGTCCTCAGATAGCCTGCCTCACTTTACAGCGGTCAGTGCCATCAGATGGCCTACCTCACCTTAAAGCGAACAGTGTCATAAATATAAGGTTACATAGTTATATAAGTTGAACAGGGTATAACCAGCACGCCGAGTCCGGCTACAAGCCAACCTCACTTTACCGCGTTCAGTGTCCTCAGCTGGCCTACCTTGCTTTACAGCGGTCAGTATCCTCAGATGACCTACCTCACTTTACAGCGGTCAGTGTCCTCTGATGGCCTACCTCGCTCTACAGCGGTCAGTGTCCTCAGATGGCCTACCTCACTTTACAGCGGTATGTGTCCTCAGATGACCTACCTCACTTTACAGCGGTCTGTGTCCTCAGATTGCCTACCGCACTCGACAGCGGTCAGTGTCCTTAGATGACCTACCTCACTTTACAGCGGTCAGTGCTCTAAGATAGCATACCTCACATTACAGTGGTCAGTGTCCTCAGGTGGCCTACCTTACTTTACAGCGGTCTGTGTCTTCAGATGGCCTACCTCACTTTACAGCGATTAGCGTCTTCAGATGACCTACCTCGCTTCACAGCGGCCAGTGTCCTCAGGTGGCCTACCTCGCTTCACAGCGGCCAGTGTCCTCAGATGGCCTACAGGCAGCTTCTGCATTCATGACAGAAAAGCAGTCCGGAGTATGAAGATGCATGCATTATTTGGTGCATCCTACATTAATAAAGTAAGCTGATTACGGCGGAGGGCACATTTTCGTGCATTCCAACCGAAGTGAAGGTGCTGCTTCCGATGCCATCTAAGGGTGGCTGTTTCGTTGGCTATCCACGGCAACTCCTTTTTGCGAACAATTTGTATTTATCAAGATTATTCAGTTTTGCCTGAGCACCTGTACTTCTTAATAAAGCCTCCTCCATTTAGGAGGGTGCACGCAATTCCCCCTGTTAAAATTTGAAGGAAGTGCTACTGAAGCAGCAAGGCTTCATTTTCTCTCCTCGTAAACATCTGGAGGAGTCGATAATTGGGCAACATAGGTATGTTTCTCAAATAATACTCCTGTACGGGATTAAACAATTAAAAACAAATAGATCCTGTAAAATCATTTGCCTAAAATATCTTTTAAAGCTCACTGGGCCTTTGACACTCAATAAATCAATGTGTAGAAGAAATTTAATCACGTCTTTTCATCAGTGCGTGAAGCTCGTGAAGAAACCATGGAATATTAAGTACTGATATTCCATGGTGAAACCCTCCACCGGCACTCCACTTATCCCCGCCGTGACCCTTAAATGACTGAGTGGGTGACGCGAGGAGAAACGCACATGGTGGCATGGCACCAAGTGACGCCCCTGACACCCATTCATTGTCTCTGACACCCATAGATCAGGTTTACTGCCATATATCATATCTGACGCGTTAATTGCAGCCGTGTAACAGTCATCCATAGCTCCCGTTTGTGAGAGTTAGAAGCGCAGTACTCGCACTCTACAAACGTAGTACTCTCACTCTACAAGCGCAGTACTCTCACTCTACAAGCGTAGTACTCTCACTCTACAAGCGTAGTACTCTCACTCTACAAGCGTAGTACTCTCACTCTACAAGCGCAGTACTCTCACTCTACAAGCGCAGTACTCTCACTTTACAATCGTAGTACTCTCACTCTACAAGCGCAGTACTCTCATTTTACAATCGTAGTACTCCCACTCTACAAGCGTAGTACTCTCACTCTACAAGCTTAGTACTCTCACTCTACAAGCGTAGTACTCTTACTCAACAAGTATAGTACTCTCACTCTACAAGCGTAGTACTCTCACTTTACAAGCGTAGTACTCTCACTCTACGATCGCAGTACTCTCACTCTACAAGTAGAGTACTCTCACTTTACAAGCGTAGTACTGTCACTTTACAAGCGCAGTACTCTCCCTCTGCAAGCGTAGTACTCTCACTCTACAAGCGTAGTACTCTCACTCTAAAAACGTAGTACTTTCACTCTACAAACGATGTACTCTCACTCTACAAGCGCAGTACTCTCACTTTACAAGCGTAGTGCTCTCACTCTACAAGCGTAGTACTCTCACTCTACAAGTGTATTACTTTCACTCTACAAGTGTAGAACTCTCACTCTACAAGCGTAGTACTTTCAATCTACAAGCGTAGTACTCTCACTCTACAAGCGTAGTACTCTTACTCTACAAGCGTAGTACTCTCACTCTACAAGTGTAGTACTCTCGCTGTATCCTGGGAACTGTGATCCTAACCCTACCTCATTATTAGCCATACGAGCTTTCTGTAATAATTCACCAACTTACACCGCACTTTTAGTTTTCCCAGTAGGGGAAACTACTCTCTGAGTGTTTTTTTATATATGCGCTTGTGTGCCATCCATCCATATATCCATATATTTATATGTCTGAAGCTATATAAATATATA
>SDVV010039489.1:0-10624 GCA_016164225.1 Gammarus roeselii | reverse complement strand
ATATAAACGTATGTATGTATGAACGTATGCGTAATATGTATGTATATGTACGTGTATGCATGTATATGTATATCTATAAGATTATTGTACTGTAAAAAAATAACGTCCCTATTTGTTTATGAATTTAAGAAAATCATTCATTCATTCATCGTATACCCATGTTCAGCTATGGAAGTAAAATGCCCATTACCGTTCATACCCGGTCCCATTTTCTCTGCTACACGTTGTATGAGTAACTAAATCCAATTTGATAGTCTTGAAATGCAATTTTACATAGTTTTGACTTTTCGTACATCTTTATTTATGCATAAAGTTATTGAAAACAATACATCACCATGAGTGTACGAATCAATATTTTTTTATGTCTTTCTTTTATGCTCGCAGCCGTTTATACACGGTCCCTTTTTTTCTCATTAGGTTGTGATAAACTCGATTTTGGATATTTAATCTTAATTGATATTAATTTTATTTCATTATACGTACTTTAAATTTGTGAACATTTGTATAAAGTTTCAAGATTACAAGAACATCATAATGTTCACGTATGAATGAAGCTTTTTTTAAATTCATGTTCCTGTTTCGATTCATCCGGGTCCCTCCGTCCATACTTCATAATCATTTCATCTCAAATACGTTCAACCTATTTCTATTACCGCGCCGACTCCATTTGGTCACGTACCATATTTGCGAAGTCGGAACAACTACCTCGTCATGCAAACCTCACTTCGATTCATTCCAACGGTCGTGCACTCGATCACAACCTGCACAACCCCAACACCGAACAAACATCGTGTACTATTCCCCTCACCTAAGGATATCCGTCTCTTCTCTTAGCTAAAGGCGAGCGGAGGTACTCAAACACTCTCCCTTCTCCAACATCTCTTCAGTTAGTCTAACACTGATTCCACTCGAATGTACGTTAACTCCCTGCTTCCTCCTCTCACACACCCTATCTAACTCCATGCAGTACCATGCGTAAAGACTTGTTGTCTCAACAGCCAACTCTGCCCTTTCGCTTCTAACAAATCCAATTTCGACCCAAAATACTCGCATTCACCTCCTTTACCTCACCACCCATATACGAACCGAACAATAAGTAACGTAATGCCACCCTGTCTTACTGTCTTTTAAATTGGTAACCCATCCATCCCCGGACTCTCGGCTCTGACACACGCTCAGCCGACAACAAATAGCAACTCTGAACATCATCATTCAACCGAAACACTTTGAGATCGCCTCTCTGTAGACTACATCGCATGTTTCTGCCGGTTCATGAACATCCAGGAAACATCACTCTCTTTGATGCTTCTTGCGCATGTGGCTCACTGCAAATTGAGTATCTGATCTGCGCAGGATACTTGCTGATTAATTCCCTTAACCAACATTCATCGGTTCAAACTACTGCCCAATGCGACTGACTAATTGCACCAGTTACTCCATCTATACCTATCTCTTTTACACTCATAAAGCAGAACAATACGTGCACAGCTCCTATTAACCTACTGTCATGTCCCCATACTTGGGCAATGTAAATTCGTAACAAAGGAGATTGCCGGAGAGTAGACGCTCATCAATAAATCCCTATTACATTAGATGTGCGCTGGCCGGAAGGTCGGGTAGTATAGTCTGACAAGGTATTTTATAATACGAGAGCCTATGATCAGTAAACAAGCTGATCTGAAGCGAACGGAAATCATTTGGGTGCAGACAGCAATTAAGATGACGACGCCCGGTGCAGGGACAATTATGTCATGGGCCACGCTTGTGACGGAAGTGAAATGGATGGAACAGCAAGGGATAGTCTGAGATAGTCATGTTGTCCCAGTTGTGCTCTACGGAGCTGAGATTTGAGGGGTGAGAGCAGAGGAGAGAAGAAGGTTGATTGTTTTCGAGAAGTAATGTTTGAGGAGCATAGCTGGAGTAACGCTGATAGACCGGATCACCAACGACGTGGTTCAAATCCGAACAGGGATGGTGAAGAAGTTGGAGGACAGAGCTTATTCGCGTGTTCTGAGATGGTTCTGGCACATGGAGAGCATGGATGAAATGAAATTGGTGAAAAGGGTGATGAATGCGGAGGCGAGTGGTCGCAGGCCTAGAGGTAGACCGAAGTTTGGGGGATGGATGGTGTGAAGCAGGCGTTAGGAAGGAGAGGCATGAATGTGGAAGTAGCGAAACAGCGTGCAATGAACAGGCGTGAGTGGAGAATGGTTGTGCATGGTTGATTTTGACGCTGCTCTGATGTGCTTTCCCGCCCGTGGCATCCCGTTGTCGGGATGGTCGTGGGTGGGGGGACGGGCGCCCGGTCATTATGACGCAGCAGAAGTAAACCAGTTAAAACTGTCGGGCCCTGATTGCGACGACGGATCCTCGGACTGCACTCGTGACCCAGAGTGTGTGATGCGGAGTTACCGGCCGGACCATTTAGCACAAAAGGTATAAGTTGTGTGAGTGTGAGCGTATGAGGGTGAAGGATGCGCCTTGCCGTCGGCCACCCCCCTTTCTGGGGGATGCGGCCTAGTGTCTGTATCTGTATCTGTATTTTAGCTTAGAGTTTAATTCTTTTTTATATTCCTACTCTTAAGTTTTTAAATTTGAGTTCATAGTTTTTCGTTTTTAGTTTGTAGTTTCTAGTTTTTAGTTTTTTGTTTTCAGTTTTTAGTTATCATTTTTTGTTTGTTTATAGTTTGTATTTTATAGTTTAGAGTTTAGAGTTTAGAGTTTAGAGTTAGAGTTTAGAGTTTAGAGTTTAGAATTTTGAGTTTAGAGTTAATAGGTAATAGTTACTAATTATTGTTTAGTTTCTATCTGCAGCATGTGACGATTCCTTTACAACCTTTTTTATTATGGTTAGATACGTGCATGATGCTGGTGCGAGTATCTTCATTCAGCTTATTGATGTTGGCGATCTCTCTACCGGCTTCTCAGTCATGTGTGGAGATTTTATATTGCATATAAAGGGTTATCTCCATCGGCTATTGTCATAATCTAAAATTGTAAAAAAATCATGCCGTTTCCGCGACAAACCTAATCAAATAGATTTCTCTTGCTTGAATTTGTCAAATCTGAGTAGGGCATCAACTATGTGAAATTGTGTTACATCGAGTTGTTTGTTCCAATGCTTCCACAGCAATCTTTACTCATGAGTTTTTATTTAATTTGGACGGAAAATTTGATAATTTTTGAAATATTAGCTTACACATTAATCAACTTACACATAGTCTTCCTAGCAGCAAATTATATCTCACAGGAAGCTTTTGAGGCTGAAATAATTTGAAATAGTATATTTTGATTACACAATCGTGTTTAGGAAGCGATCTTTGATAGTATAAGAAAAGAATGCATGGCTTGTATTTTATGAATGTTGATATTTCCGCATGAACACCAATTTGAAGTGTTCACAGTAATCACATCACATCAATCATATCAATCACAACACATCAGTTACATCCCACGAATCACCTCACATCAATCACAACACATCAGTTACATCCCACGAATCACCTCACATCAATGACATCTCATCAGTTACATCCCACCAATCACCTCACATCAATGACATCACATCAATGACATCACGTCACGTCCCGTCCCGTCCCGTCCCGTCGCGTCACGTCGCGTCACGTCGCGTCGCGTCACGTCACGCCACGTCACGTCACGGGTCGCTATACCTAGTGCTAACTTCTTTTAAAGCGAACGTCCGATCAGCACCTTTCAGCTCCGCCAACTGACTCATCAGCCACAAGTTGTTCCAACTACCTAACTGAGGTACCACGAGTCTTTCACTCATAGCAGCCACTGTCATATCCGCCCCTTTCATACCAGCCACACGTCTTACCATTTTACTGGTTATCACTTTAATGAGTTTTCCTACCCAACCTAACCCAACCCAGGGGTACGTGTTTCTAACCCGGGGGGCAAGCATACGTATTATTTTAGGGTACGTAGTGCCTTTTTTTTCGCGGTTATGACAGTGTCTGGTTATGACAGAGTCCGGTTATTGCAGTAGCGCAAATGCACGTTTGCTGAAACATTTTTTTAGCGCGAGAGCATGTGTTCTGAAAGATTTTTAGCGGTTATGTCTGTGTCTGACGATGACAGTGAGCTGGGCTCCCCACGTCACGTCACGTCGGGTCATTAGTTATTGATTGTTGTTTATTGGGTATTGGTTACTGGGTAATGGTTTAAGGTTGTTGGTTGATAGTTATTGGTTTGTATATGTATGTATGTATAGACATACAGCTGTTTCCCCCTAGTTATGGGGGTGGCTAAGTTAGGCAGACACAGAGGGGGGAGGAGCCCAATCTCCCCGCCACAAGACCGCCGTGTCCCTGCCGAGGCTCGAACTCGCGACATGCAGCACCAGAGGCTGACACTGCAGTCGGATACGCTAACCACTCGAATAATAGTTACTGGGTAAAAGATTATCGTTATTGGTTAAGGGTTGTTAGTTATTGGTTATTGGGTATAGGTGATTGGTTATTGGTGGACGGTTATTGGTTATCGATTATTAGTTGTTAGTTATTTGTTAATAGTTATTGGTCATTGTTCATTAGCTATTGGTTATTAGGAATTGGTAACTGGTTAATAGGTAATTTCTATTTGTTGTCGTTTATTGGTTATTGCTTGTTGTTTATTGGTTATTGGGAACTGGTGATTGGATTTTGGTTATTAGTCTAAGATTATTTGTTATTGGTTATTTGTAATGGGATTTTGGTTGTCATTTATTGGTTATTAGTTATTGATTGGTTGTCAATGAATAGTTATTGGTTTTTGGTTATTAGCCTTTGGTTATTGGTCATTTGTTCCTACTTGCAGACTATTGTTTTCTTAGTATTGGTCATTTGTTATTGGTTATCAGTTATTAGTTATTGGTTAGTAATTATAAGGTTATAGGTATTAGTTATTGGTTATTGGTTATTGGTTATTGGTTATTGATTATTGGATAATGGTCATTTTTTAAATAAATTTAGGTTATAGTTTACTGAGTATTGGTTATTGGTTTTTATTCTTGGTTATGCGATTTAAGTTCTTGATTATTGAGTATTGGTTGTTGAATAATGGCTATTGGTTATTAATTGTTGGTTATTTGTGATTGGTTATTGATTATTGGTTTATAGTTATTGTTTATTTTTCACAGGTAATAAGTTATTTGCTCCTGGCTTCTGTTTAATGCTTATTAGATATTGGATATTAGTGATTGGTTATTGGTTATTGGTTAGTGAATATTTACGATTAAAAAGTTGGTCATTGCTTATCGGTAGTAGGTTGTTTACCTTAAGTCCTAGGGTATCGGTTATTGGTTTAATATTATTGGTAATGGGTCATTGGTAACTGTATACTGGTTATTGGTTATTTGTTATTGGTGATTAAACATTGATTATTTGTGATTGGTTACTGGGTATTTATTAGCGGTTATTGGTTATCGGTTATTGGTTATCGTTTATTTTCATTGACTATTGGTTATTGGTTATTGTTTTTTTCTTATAAGTTCTTGATTATTGGTTATTGGTGATTGGGCTTTGGTTATTGGCTATCAGTCCTAGGCTGTCGGTTATTGGTTGATGATTATTTGTTATTGGTTATTCGTCATTAATTATTGGTTATTGGTTATTACCTATAAGTCATAAGTTATTTTTCTTTGGGTATTAGCGATCGTGGTGATTACTTTTCGGTTATTGATAAGTGGCTTTTTGTTAGTGGGTATTGGTTATTGGTCTTCAATCCTTGGTTATCAGTTATTGTTTGATGATAATTTGGTATTGATTTTGTGGTCATCTGATCTTCGGTTATTGCTTATTAATAATTAGTTATTGGTTATTGGGTCTTAATTAGTGGTTATTGGATATCAGTTATTGCTTATTGGTTATGAATTATTGGTTATTAGTTATTTGTTATTGCTTTTTGAGTAATGGTTATTGGTTATTGGTTGTTAGTTGATAGATATTAGTTTTTAAGTTTTAGTTCAAAGTTCTTAGGTATAACTTATTGAAAAGTAATCATTACTTATTATTTCTTAAACAATAGTTCGGAGTTATTGGTCAGCATCAATATTATACGTTATTATTGGCGGGGAGATTTGGCGCCTCCCCCCTCTGTGTCTGCCTAACTTAGCCACCCTCCTAACTAGGGGGAAACGGCTGTATGTCTATGTCTATGTCTATACATTATTGATGATTGGTTTTGAGTATGGGTTATTAGTCATTGATTATTGGTTATTCGTTCTTGGTTATTGATAAATGGTTATTAGTGACAGGGTATTTGAAATTGGTTAATGTTTATTCGTTATTGTGAATTGATAAAGGTTTATTGATTTTTGGTTAGTGGCAAGTGGATATAAGTCAGAGATTATTGGTTATTGGCTATTGGATATTGGTTATTAGGCATTGGTTATTAGTAGTTCGATTTTTGCTTAGTGGTCCATTGTGGTCAGTCATGGTACATAATGGTCCAATATGAACAAACGGTTCATCATGATCCATTACAATTTGCCAACGTGCAGCATCGTTTAACGTCATCTATAGCAGCCAATCATGGTAGATAATGGTCTATCCGCGTCGATAAGGGAGCATAAAAATTCATTCATGATCCAACAGAATCCATAATAGTCCGTCATATTTCATAATTGTCCAACCTACTCTTGAATGGTTCTTAATAGCACATTGGTCCATCATGGTTCATATGGATCTATCATGGTCAATCATGATCCATCAAGGACCGTTACAGTCCATTATGTTCTGTTCCCTGATGGTCCATCATGTTACATCAAAACTCATAATAAATGTCCGTCATGATCCATCATGGTCCATGATGATACATTATGACCCATAATAGTCCATCATGGACAAACATGGGCCGTCATGTTCCAGAATGCTACAATATATTCGTTTGGTACATCTTGATCCATTATGGTCCATCGTGACTCATAGTACATAATAGTCATCATGGTACAACCGTGTGTCCATAAGGGTCATATTCATTTTCATCATGTTTCACCGTGTTCATCATGATCCATCGTGGTCCGTCATGAACGCTTAATTATTGTTGATCATTTCTCATCACAATCCACAATAGTCGGTCAAGGTACATAATAGTCCATCATTGTCAATCCGTGTCCACAAGAGTCTATCAGGTCCATCATGGTCCATCATGATCCAACATAACTCATCGTGGTCCATCACAATTTCGAACCATTCGTTTATGTACCTAATGGTTCAACAAGGTTCATTACAATTCATAATAAAGGCTCCATCACAGTGAATAAATGCCCAGCATCATCCCGAGTGATCCATAATAGCACAAGGGACCTAAATGGTTCATAAGGAGCCATCATGGTCAATCACGACCCATCATGGTCTCTGATGGTCAGTCATGGTTAATCAGAATTCATAGTTGTCCGTCATGGACCATCGTGGTGAATAAAAATACATAATTGCCAGTTACGATCCATCATTGTACATGATGTTTGTTAATCATGGCTCATCACAATCCTTAGTAGTCCGTCAAATGCGTAACAGATCATCATGGTACATCTTTGTCTCCACGTGGGCTCATCAGGTACATCACGGTACATCATGTCCATCATGGTCCATTATCGTCCGTCATGTTCCATTATGGTTCAATATGGCATCATAGTACATAGACAAATAGAGCCAATGATCACTTCCAGCATCGAGACGAATAAAGTAACAGGATACCAAACAGTACAGTACAGTTGTCATATAAACGCGGAACATATGTGAAATATTCCCCTGCGCTGGGCAGAACCATATCCTACTTTATTGACGGCTGCAGCACAGTGCTACCAGACGTAGGTCATTGCTTCCTTCGACTGGGTGGAACAGGAGAAAATGGAGAGCGAGGGAAAAATTAGCCGAAAAGCATAAATAATTACATAAACTTTTTAGCTTCGGGGCGGTATAAATTTAATGCATTGCACGATTCCGTCTATTTATATTTTGAGAGAGTATATTTAATACAATCTCCATTTAGTATTGATAATTTTCGGGTTCGTTTATGTAAATTAGCTGACATGTTTGGATCTTACTCAGAGAAACAAACAGTTAGTGCTTTCATGAGCGTTCTTCACATTTGATCGTCGTTAGAGTTCTTCCTACTGTTTGCTGCAATAGTATATGCATATTTAGAAGCACAGTTTATGCAGGTCAAAACTTTGTACAAAAGAAAGTTTGAAATATTGAACACATTTCTTTGGCTTCCTGCGCCGCATGCCTCAGTGTTCTTAAGTGTTATTAACAGAGGGCATTGGATCGGCGACGACCCTAAAAATGCTCTATTAGAGCACGATAAAAAAGATCTGGAGAATGGCTTCTTCAGCAAATGAACAACAAAGTTCTGTTTTCATGTCGCTCTCAAAGACGTCATCATCAACCAATTAAGCATCGCAAATGAGGGAAATAATCTGCGGCCAATAATTTATACTGCTATTAGCCTGTCGGCCTTTTCTGTCTGTTGATAGTTCAACGGCCAGCAGTTCATGCTGGCAGTCAGGCTGGCAATCAGGCAGGCAGTCAGGCAGGCTACACCTAAGAAATGCGTTCGTCGGCCGCCATCAATCTGTTGGCGCTGCGTCCCGTGCGGTTAGTAGTTGCAACACATTCCTCTTGCAGATCTTGAATGTGCAAAGATGGTCTGGTGGTGATGACTTTATTTGTTTTCGATATTTTAAGCTGTTTTGTTTCTAATATAACAAGGACACGAAGTGTGTCAATCAAACAACGGTAGTGAGCAATAGACGTTTCATCATTGCTCGTTTTACCATGATGACAACATGATTGCGTCGGTTCTACAAACATGAGCATATATTCATAAATGTACAACAATGGTCATTTGATGCTGTGACTACTTACTTTGTCTTACATTTAGTTATTTTTTATCGGTTTAGTTTATACTTCGGTATTACCATGTCTAAATCGAACAACGTTTCTGAACCATTAAAAATTCAGTATTTGCAATGCACATTCATCATAGGTTGTTTAACTGTTTTGTCAATGTGATTGAGCCGGTTCGCCCTGCAGTCATTACCTTGTATACATTTGTGCACAGCTTCCATCATTTGACATGTTTCTTAGGGGATCAAATCAGATTTATTTACGGAAATTCTATCCAATCAATTTTGACCGGTAGCCCCTGCACTCAGCTAAATATACTGGATAATAAAATCAACAATCGAAGCGCCACTTCCTGTTCTTTAGCTGACTGACTAGAAATATATTGCATGAACATGCTCCTGACACACGCATCCCTTGTTTCTCGAAGTGCTCGCTCTGCTCCTCAGCTCATGCGGTCGCAGGATCGACAGCCAAGTCAGGGACACAAATTAATGAGCGTGCAGGAAAATCTAGACTTTTCTGGCGACAAAGAATTCATCTTCAACTTCCGCACATATGTTACGAAATCGTCTTTTTGAGTTATATAATCAACAAGTGAATTAGATATTTTGTATCTAAATGTGTTCATTACTTATGGTAGTGTTTTCTTACACTAAATTAGACGCTGTGAGCAGCCATTGACGGATGCTTCTCACGGCTTAGGCGCCTACTGACAAACAGAAGGGTTGCCGACGGCCACTCCAACCATGCACTAATCCAATGCGGCGACACCAATACAATTTTGATCCATTTATTGCAAAAAAGACCGGCAAGGAACCAGTAATTTTTTTCAGGGTCACAAGCGAACATAGCTATAAGTGTCAGCAGCAGGGCCCAACGTGCACCTTTCACAAATTTGTCCGCCTCATCATGAGTATCAGACATTCCCCAATCCTTGCCCAGTCTCTATCTTAACTAATAAGGAAAGTGGTTTTGGGCCTCATCGACCAAGTGTATTCACTTTCATCCTCGTCCCACTCCAATCCTTTGTACGCTCCCTCGTATCCTCCACAAGAATACCTTTCGTCCGACATACTCGGCCCACCACCCATCCAATCATATCTCGGTGTCCGTTTCGTGTCTTCATCTAGTCATTTACGCATTCAGCGCGGACATGTATATCATCACCTGTCAATCTCCTTTGATTCATTCTCTCTACTTCAAAGTATCAGTTGATACCTCGCATATCCGCTTAGCCGAGGGACATCCCATCACACCGCATCCAACTCGCTCGTTCTCATTCCTGTTTTTGTCCTTCCGCGTCATTCCTGCAATGTTCCTACCACATTTAATCTTAAATATTAACCACTTTTCAAATTCATATCGAAGGTTGTGCACCGCATCACACTCCTCAATGCCAAACACCTCACACCTATCGCCAATACTATTGCATCTTTAGTCACACGCGTACTCAGGCACTTATAACATTACACTGTTTCACAAAACTCTTCATATGAGTAAATAGTGTCTAGAATCCCGTCGACACTTACCAAACATTTTATTAGCTGACTTTTAGTCGCATGAGCCCGCAGTTTACCCCTCTCACACACCCGACCAAACTCGGATGCCTGCCTGAACAACTTTCACTCCGAGTCGGCCTTCAGTGTCGTTTAGTCCGGCCGCTACTAACTAAGCCGCGAATACTGGTTGGATAGCGTGCCTAGTTTGCTGTGGCAGCATTTGTTAGTACGTGGGTGTTGATGTCGATATATATATATATATATATTTGTATG
>SDVV010039488.1:0-10624 GCA_016164225.1 Gammarus roeselii | reverse complement strand
TATATTTGTTGAAAAGGGTGATGAAGGCGTAGGTGAGTGGACGTAGGCCTAGTGATTGACCAATGCTTGGTTGGATGGATGGCTTGAAACAGGCGTTAGGAAAGAGCCATAAGAGTAGAGGTAGCGTGCAATGGATAGGCGTGATGGAGAACAGTTGTGAATGAATGAGTTTTGACGTGCCCAGATGTGTTTCCCTGCCCTTGGCATCTCGTTGTGAAACGGGATGGTCGTGGTGGGTGGAGCCAGGTCGCTATAACGCAGCAGGGATAAACCAGTTTCACTGTCGGCCCTGATACTGACACTGACCACAGACCACACTCATACCCCACAGTGTGTTGCGGGGTATATCAGCACCACCCTGTAGCCCAAAATGACTAAGTTTGCTTGAGTGTATGAGATGCGTGTGAAAAAGGCACGCTTTGCCATCGTCCAACCTCTTCCATGGGGATTTGGCCTAGTGTCTGTATCTGTATAAACTTCGGTAGCACTATGTATGTGTGCTTGTTGTATCTATTTAAATGTCTGTCAGTTACTGCAATGTTCAAGTTGTCTGCCGTTACAGAAGAATACAGTAATCACTTGACCCTGTCGCAAAGAAAACGGGCAGCAAACACGTTCAGAATGCGATATTTTTAAATCTGACTGTTTTAAACAAGAGAATAACGATAGAAATGTATTATGAACTGCACTTTCTATCACTAATATTACAAATGGTCTATCTCTTGAACACAGAGAGCCGCTCATTTCCTCGTGCGCTTTGCTATCGTCCTCAGACAGCCCTGGCATTCTAGTCGTGAATTCTTCACCTGTCTTTTTCATATATTCGATGTAACAAGATCAATAGATCTGCAGGTGCTCCATGGTTTGATTCCAAATGGAAATGTCGGAAGGTGACCAATTCGGCGTGTTCGGTGGTCTATGATGATTTGTGTTTCTTGATATCACTGGATAATTGAGTTTCTCAGTAATATATTCCTAGTTGCTACGGATGTGTCGCATTGCTGAAACCAGTACGGAGGTAAAGTCGTGTTGTTCTTCACATTAGACTCCTTTTCTAAACCAGACTACTTCTGTAACTGCATGCCCATCAGTGTTTCCTTGCCAAGTCATCATTTCTGATCCGTTATATTATTGCATAAAACGTTTTTATGGAGATTCACAGACCCCAATAACTATCATGTTGATGATTTAGAGAATGCTGCAAGGCGAGCTATTCTTCATCTGTCCATTTACCTCTCTCGAACCATGATTCAGGGATTGTCAGCTAATATTCCCAGGCAGAAAGTCTTGATTCGATTTTTGGTAATTGCACACTAGAAAAGTATAGCTGTGTTTTGCGGTTATGAAATGAGAGACTATCTCGAACATTCGTTTTAAGAAGTGCATCTCCAGTGCAACTCCAATTAACGATACAGACTTCGTCCAAGCGGGAGTCGACGAGCGTCGGCGTCTGCTGGTATGCAAATGTTCTTCAACCCTTCCTGTTCACGTAGTCGTCGTTGTCGATGGCGCCGTCGAGGACTATGCTTGTGGCTGCCTGGTTCTTTGGCCTACCGACAAAACAGCAGACAACAGAGCCGCAGCACAGTTGCATGGTTTAATGACATGTAACCTAACATAGTCGTGGCTTCCTTTTCCTCTTCTCTCCAAACCGGTAACATTGAATCTAACCCTGGTCTCAACGCATACCCATGTCCACCTGCGGTCGTTCTTACATGCACACCATTGGCACGATCCGATGCAAAAGTGGGACATGGACACACTATACAAAGCGAAGCTTTGGTGTCAAAAGCAATAGAAATAAATATGCCACAAAAGCGGCAACGCTTTACCTGCCACACAACCCCCAACATTAATACAGATCTTCAGAAAAACCTCCCCAACGCTCCTTCGGCACAGTTCCTAGGCACGTCCTCCTATAGAAAATACTCATCACACTCATCCACCCAAACTACAATATTTGGGTTGCTAATTTCTTCTTTGGAAGACATGCACACTCTGCATACAATAACAATCAATCTCGACCTTGCCACTAACCTCAGTGGTGTCATACAGGGCTCCATCATTTCCCCCTCCCATTTCAGTGAATTCGTGCACGACCTGCCATACTTTCAGAACTCAACACCTACGTCTGCTAATATGACGATGATCTCGCAAAAACTACACAGCACCTCAAACATGAGACCACAGCTGCACACTTGTAGCAGAACCTGAATTCTCTTGAAGCTTAGCTGCTGTATAACAGAATGAATGTGTCCACAAGGATGGCATCACTCACACTATTTACGCCAGTTGACAGTAGTGAAGATTGCATCCACCCTCATGTGACGTTCAAAAGCAGTCCTATACCCCGCAGTCCCAGTACAACTATCCTTGGAGTAATTTACGACACGGGGATGACGTTGAAACCTCACACAAACAGTATCAACACTAAAGCCAAACCTAGACAGAACGGTTTTTGGGCACTCACTACAACGCCTACGGTCACTTCAAGGGATCAATTGCAACACTAAACAAAAAAATCATCATCATACCCGTCATTTTCTACGCAAACACCGCCTGGTCCTCTGCCCTTTCTCCGTTACATTTTAATTTCATACAAAGAATACAGAACACGGCATTGCGCTGCGCAACGGGCTGTACACAGATTGCACCTGTTCCCCATCTGCAGTAATTTAGGTCCTCCCTAGCAAACATCAGACTCCACTGCACTAGAAAATTTTGGTACTCTACATCATCTGGATATGAGAGGGATGCAATTATTTAACAAAATTTGGGACCCGGCCCTTCCCTGACACCGCTTATTAAACACACGTCAACCCACCGAAACCTACATAACACTCCGGCAGCACACTTCGGCGCTCTTCACACGTCAATTCCCCGTCCCACAGACAACACATCAATTCACAAATAGGTACGTGTACATTTCATAGCTATTACACGGGCTGCCCATTTAGTCACCACGGTCTTACAGATTCATCCACCAGTGGTGGACGTGGAGGAGCTGCACCTCAGCCGTGACAGATTAATCTGTCACGGCTGAGGTGCAAGCACCGTTCCCTACAGTCACATACCACCATAGACAGGGGAACGCCCTTTACGATCTCGTGTTTGCGATACCGGGGATTGCTCGATACGTTCGAGCACGTTATGACGTCGTACCCAGCCCTTGCACACGACATGCTCTACCATGATATCACGTCGGTGCGTGATCTGTGGGAATGCTCGCGAGACAGCAACTCCTTCCTTCGGGGTATAGTTCTAATATAAGGATCTGCCCCCGCTGAAACGTTCCCAGCATGCAAATGCGCAGTACCCACAGGCACGTGCATGTTGGGCATGTTTCAGCACGACCCTCTATTACACCCCATGTCAGTGTGTACAACACCAATAACAATAGATTAAGACACAAGACCGAATCCCCCAGGAGAGGGGTAGCTAACGCCAAAGCGCGCCTTACACTCTTCCTATGCACTCACACACATACCAAACTTTATACCTTTAGCGCTAAAGGGTCCAACCAGGACTCTGCAACGCAAAAAGTCGGGTCAGAAATGAGGTCTGAGATCAGAGTCAGCAGCAGAGCCCGACAACCTTCGCTGCTGTTTTATATTTTCGTGCGACTTAATATTTGCCGGGCCACCCGTTTTTCCGCAGAGGGCGGGAAAGCGCATCAGTGTCCCGTCAGAACTGTACATTACAATCATTCACCACGCATGCCAATCCATTGCACTCCTCGTTGTTTCCACATAAAGGTCTCTTCCGTAAAGCCTTCTTTACTCCATATATTCATCAAAATTTGTCTGTCTCTAGGCCTACGTCCACTCACCTTCGCTTTCATCACAATAAGTCCGAGCCATCTCGGGACACGTGAATATACTGTCCTCTAACTCAATCCTACCCGTTCTAATTTGAACAACGTCATAATTGATCCTATGTCTCGGAGTCTTTTCGAATATACATATCAAGCATCTGTCCCGCCAACCGTTTAATCTTATTATCTCTTCCGTTCTCACCCCCATCCCCCGGTCTCCGCCCCGTAGAGCACATTTGGGAAATATACTTCCTCAAACAACCTTTTCTTTGTTTCCACACCCAACGTCCTACAACTCATTACACTCTTCAGTGAACCAAACACTTAACAACCTTCCTTCAATCTAGAGATCATCTCAGTTTTCACTAGTTCAGTCTTCACAACATACCTTAATTACGTATAACCCTGAACGTATAACTCTCCGGACACTAATTCCGCTCGCAATGATATTCCTTGAACATCTCGCGACTTTTTTACTCACGTTCACCGACAGCTCCCTTTTCTCACAAACTCTACCAAACTCCGACTAGCCTTCACGATTTTTCCAATTCTGTCACCAGTGCAGCATCATCCACAAAAAGTATTTGACACTAATGCCAACTCCCATTTGCTAATAACAATTCTGAAAACCATGATCCATGCATTCACGAACAACTCTCTGACGACACCACCCATAAATAAATTGAACGGTATGCTGATATAAAGGTGCAGTTATGACCTGCTGATATGAGCTGATCATCTGGTTTCAATTCTTTTGAAAATAACCACTCCTGTTTCCCTGACTCTTGGTTGGCATTAGCCGCTTTGTTTTCGGCACCGTTCAAGTCTGTAAAAATATGGACTGTAGAAACCAGTAATAGCTCTATTGATATCGTTGTATGAGTTTCTCAGTGTAGGTGTTGTATTTAATACAAATCTATATTTCAGGAATGTTATCATTCATACCTCAGATTATACCACAATTTCCCACTAATAAGATGTGTGATATAGAAGTGTCAAACATAAAAGTCCAATTACTCAATTGACACTCATGCGATGTATCTTTGAGGATTTACCATGTTTATTTTAAGCGCTACTCCCAGGTATCCAAGGGGATAGCGTACCCGATCACAGCGTCATCCTTTCGTGTGGCATGTTGTGAGTTCAAGCTTTGCTGACGCCGCCGTTTTTTGTTGGAGAGATAAGGCGTCTTCCTCCGTTGTGACGGCCTACTTCAGTTCCATATATTGAACAAATTATTATTGTGACGGCCTACTTCATTTGCATATATTGGCAAAAATATTATCCTGTGATAAAATTTCAACCTTGAAAAACTTTTCAAATCTTAGATTGTCATGTTCACTAAATCGCAGCTCATTTTGGGGCTTGCTGACATAGCGAGTAATTGAAAGGTAATAACCCTTCTCTATCGATCATTTAATCAAAGAATGGTCGTTTTCCTGCCACTCGCTGCGGCGGACGTAACTGGGGAGGCAAACATTGCAGGGGTCTGGGGGGAGCCCTTCCAGCATATTGCGAATTCTGTTGACACGGAAGTGAAAAGAAGCTGGGTGCAAAACGCCCTCGACAATGTTAATGCTGTTAACGAAATGGTTTCTGTGACAGAGGCTAGGAGACTTGCCAACGAATTCATAAATAACAAAGCCGTTTGAATTGACGACGAACCGAATGAAGTGTATAAGAGTTCTTCACACTGACTGATCGCAGGGCTTGCTCTCTTCCTTTCTGACTGCATTCATGTCAAGGAGCTACCAAGAAAGGTAATGCATGTAACTGTGATTCCTCATCTGAGATGTAAAATGAAGGACCCTTCTGGCATTAAGAATAATGTCTCCATTGCTATTGCCAATTCAATATCAAAGGTTCTTGAGCAGGTTATTCATTCAAGATTGCAAACATTTCTCTCAACCGCGAACAGTCAGTTTTATTCAAAGAGGGCAGTAATGAGATATTTTACAAGTAGAGATCACTGCAAGTAGAGGCTGAAGGTTACTTACCGCCGACGGTGATCACAACAACTAGCGGTTGAGGTTGCGCCCCAGAACGGCTCACGACCAACGGTGATCACAACAACTAGCGCTTGAGGTTGTGTCCTAGAACAGCTCACCGCCGACGGTGATCACAACAACTAGCGCTTGTGGTTGTGTCCTAGAACTGCTCACCGCCGACGGTGATCTCAACAACTAGCGTTTGAGGTTGCGCCCCAGAACGGCTCACCGCCGATGCATCAGGCCCCGAGAAGAAGCTGAGAAACAGAGCAACAAAGGCCTATATAATTCCTGGGCAAGAAAGTACAGCGAAGAGCGCATTGGTCGCCCTATTTATGAGCGACGCTTTTCGCCCAAGAAATACGAGTGTGTTTGTCGGCCCAAAAATCGCTGACTCTATTGAAAACAAAGGCGCTTGCGCAGGCTGGTAAGTAATTGTGCAAAACTCGGTCAGATTTATGTACTCTGGCAGATGGCTTATGACTGTAGAAGCTATGAAAGCTGGACTACTACGTGTGGGTACTCATATAGTTGTCACATGATTGTAACTTGTGATGCCAGCGTGCCAGCGAGAAGGCATATGATCGTAAATTATTATGCCTGACCGCCAGCGAGAAGGGAAGGATTGTAACTTATGATGCCCGCGTGCCAGCGAGAAGGGGCAGGATTGTAACTTATGGTGCCAGCGTAATAGCGAGAAGGTATAGGATTGTAACTTATTATGCCTTCGTGCCAGCGAGAAGGAGCAGGATTGTAACTTATTATGCCTGCGTGCCAGCAAGAAGGGGCAGGATTGTAACTTATGATGCCAGCGTGCCAGTGGGAAGGGGCAGGATTGTATTTTATGATGTCAGCGTGCCAGCGGGAAGGGGCAGGATTGTAAACTGATGCCAGCGTGCTAGCGGGAAGGGACAGGATTGTAACATGATGCCAGCGTGTCAGCGGGAAGGGACAGAATTATAACTTATGGTGCCCGCTTGCCAGCATGAAGGAGCAGGATTGTAACTTATGATGCCAGCGTGCCAGTAGGAAGGGGCAGGATTGTAACTTATGATGCACGCGTGCATGCGATAAGGCACAGGATTGTAACATATGATGCCTGCGTGCCAGCGAGAAGGCACATTATTGTAACTTATTATGCCTGCAGGCTAGCGAGAAGGCACAGGATTGTAACTTATGATGCCTGCGTGCCAGCGAGAAGGCACAGGATTGTAATTTATGATGCCAGTGTGCCAGCGAGAAGGAACAGGATTGTAACTTATGATGCCTGCGTGCCACCAAGAAGAGGCAATGGGATTGAGTCTTGGTGGTTACATGCCCTCGGGTGTCATAACTACTGCATTAAGAGCCTCAAAAGGATGAGAGAAGCTCTGAAGAAAATGTATGTTAATTTGTGGACTTTCTTTTCTTATGTAACGTTTATTTTCACTCAAGATGTGGGCAAAGCAAAGAAAACATCCTCAGCAAGAAAACGCTTAATCCTAAATCACTCTGTGCCTCAAAGACTGCACTTCCTCAGAATGCATTCATGCCGTAACTCGTGATGCTAACATCACATCTGTGACACCTATGCATTGACATCCCTTTACTTGCGCTACTGTAGTGACAGCATTGAGGGACGACCCTGTTGTGATGGCCCTGAAAGGACAACTCTGTAATGACGGCCCTGTAGTGATAGCCCAACAGTAACGGCCATGCCGTTACGGCTATGTTGTAACGGCCCTGGAGTGACGGCCTTTCAGTGACGGACCAGTAACAACGCCTCCGGAGTGACGACCCGGTAATGATGGCTCTGTAATGACGACCCTGTAGTGACGGCCCTGTAGTAACGGCCCTGTGGTGACAGCTCCGTAGTGACAACCATGAAGTGACTACCTTCTAGTGACGGCCCTGTAGTCAAGGCCCTGAAGTGACGGCCATGCGACGCCCCTGACGTGACGACTTACTCTAGAGAGTCGATATGACCTGCATGGTTGGTGTTTAGTATCGACTTGTCGGAGATGGGCTGTACATGGTTAGTGTTTAGTATCGACTCGTCAGAGATCAGCAGTACATGGTTAGTGTTTAGTATCGACCCGTCAGAGATGGACCGTACATGGTTAGTGTTTAGTATCGACTCGTCAGAGATCGACCGTACATGGTTAGTGTTAGTATCGACTCGTCAGAGATGTGCCGTACATGGTTAGTGTTTAGAATCGACTCGTCAGAGATGTGCCGTACATGGTTAGTGTTTAGTATCGACTCGTCAGAGATGGGCCGTACATGGTTAGTGTTTAGTATCGACTCGTCAGAGATGGGACGTACATGGTTAGTGTTTAGTATCGACTCGTCAGAGATCGGCCGTTCATGGTTAGTGTTTAGTATCGACTCGTCAGAGATCAGCCGTACATGGTTAGTGTTTTATATCGACTCGTCAGAGATGGGCCGTACATGGTTAGTGTTTAGAATCGACTCGTCAGAGGTCAGACGTACATGGTTAGTGTTTAGTATCGACTCGTCAGAGATGGGCCGTACATTTTAGTGTTTAGTATCGACTCGTCAGAGATACCCCGTATATGGTCAGTGTTTAGTATCGACTCGTCAGATTTAGGCCGTACGTGGTTAGTGTTTAGTATCGACTCGTCAAAGATCGGCCGTGCATGGTTAGTGTTTAGTATCGACTCGTCAGAGATCAACCGTACATGGTTAGTGTTTAGTATCGACTCGTCAGAGATAGGCCGTACATGGTTAGTGTTTGGTATCGACTCGTCAGAGATCGGCCGTTCATGGTTAGTGTTTGGTATCGACTCGTCAGAGATCGACTGTACATGGTTAGGTTTTATAGTATCGACTCGTCAGAGATGGGCCGTACATGGTTAGTGTTTAGTATCGACTCGTCAGAGATATGCCGTTCATGGTTAGTGTTTTGTGTCGACTTGTCAAAGATGGGCCGTATATGGTTAGTGTTTAGTATTGACTCGTCAGAAATTGACCGTACATGGTTAGTGTTAAGTATCGACTCGTCAGAGATCAGCCGTATATGGTTAGTGTTTAGTATCAACTCGTGGGAGATGGTCCGTACATGGTTAGTGTTTAGTATCGACTAGTCAGATATCGGCCGTACTTGGTTAGTGTTCTGTATCGACTCGTCAGAGATGGGCCGTACATGGTTAGGGTTTAACATCGATTCGTCAAATCTGTGCCGTACATGGTTAGTTTTTAGTATCGACTCGTCAGAGATCAGCCACACACGGTTAGTGTTTAGTATCGACTCGTCAGAGATCGGCCGTACGTGGTTAGTGTTTGTATCTACTCGTTAGAGATCGGCCGGACATGGTTAGTGTGAGTATCGACTCGTCAGAGATCGGCCTTACATAGCTAGTGTTTAGTATCGACTCGTCAGAGATCGGCCGTACATGGTTAGTGTTAGTATCGACTCGTTAGAGATCGGTCTTACATGGTTAGTGTTTAGTATCAACTCGTCAGAGATCGGCCGTACATGGTTAGTGTTTAGAATCGACTCGTCAAAGATGGGCCGTACATGGTTAGTTTTTAGTATCGACTCGTCATAGATCGGCCGTACATGTTTAGTGTTTAGAATCGACTCGTCAAATGTGGGCCGTACATGGTTAGTGTTTAGTATCAACTCGTCAGAGATCGGCCGTACATGGTTAGTGTTTGGAATCGACTCGTCAAAGATGGGCTGTAAATGTTTAGTTTTTAGTATCGACTCGTCAGAGATCGGCCGTACATAGTTAGCTTGTAGTATCGACTCGTCAGAGGATGGCTGTACATGGTTAGTGTTTAGAATCGACATGTCAGAGATCGGACGTACATGGTTAGTGTTTAGTATCGACTCGTCAGAGATCAGATGTACATGGTTAGTGTTTAGTATCAACTCGTCAGAGAGCAGCCGTACATGGTTAGTGTTTAGTATCGACTCGTCATGGATCAGCCGTACATGGTGAGTGTTCAGTATCGACTCGTCAGAGATGAGCCGTACATAGTTAGTGTTTAGTATCGACTCGACAGAGATCGACCGTACATGGTTAGTGTTTTATATCGACTCGTCAGAGATGTGCCGAACATGGTTAGTGTTTAGTATCGACTCGTGAGAGATGGGACGTACATGGTTAGTGTTTAGAATCGACTCGTCAGAGATCAGCCGTTCATGGTTAGTGTTTAGTATCGACTCGTCATAGATCGACCGTACATGGTTTTTGTTCTGTATCGACTCGTCAGAGATGGGCTGTACATGGTTAGTGTTTAGAATCGACTCGTCAGAGGTCAGACGTTTATGGTTACTGTTTAGTATCGACTCGTCAGAGATGGGCCGTACATGGCTAGTGTTTAGTATCGACTCGTCAGAGATACAACGTAAATGGTCAGTGTTAATTATCGACTCGTCAGATTTAGGCCGTACGTGGTTAGTGTTTAGTATCGACTCGTCATAGATCAGCCGTACATGGTGAGTGTTCAGTATCGACTCGTCAGAGATGAGCCGTACATAGTTAGTGTTTAGTATCGACTCGTCAGATATCGGCCGTTCATGGTTAGTGTTTGGTATCGACTCGTCAGAGATCGACCGTACATGGTTTGGGTTTTGTATCGACTCGTCAGAGATGGGCCGTTCATGGTTAGTGTTTAGAATCGATTTGTCAGAGGTCTGACGTACATAGTTAGTGTTTAGTATCGACTCGTCAGAGATGGGACGTACATGGTTAGTGTTTAGTATCGACTCGTCGGACATGCCCCGTACATGGTCAGTGTTTAGTATCGACTCGTCAGATTAAGGCCCTACGTGGTTAGTGTTTAGTATCGACTCGTCAGAGATAAGCCACAC
>SDVV010039487.1:0-10624 GCA_016164225.1 Gammarus roeselii | reverse complement strand
AGGAAGCAAGAGGAGCTTATGATGCAGTTACGGGTACACTAGAAAACACAACCATCATGATCACGCGATGGAAAGATAATGCAATAGTAACTGCTGCATCCACTCTACTCGGTGAAAATCCAACTAATAATGTTCGTCGTTGGTCGAAAAAATACTGTACAGTAAACATATTCAAGCCAGCATACCTCATGTCATTGATGTATATAACCAGTACATGGGAGGAACTGATCGAATGGATCAGAACATCAATGCGTATAGGATTGCAGTCAGAGGTAAAAAGTGGTGGTGGCCACTGTTCACTTGGCTAATTGATGTAGCAGTGCAAAATGCGTGGCTTCTAGCGAGATGTACTGGTATAAAGACATGGATCAGTTAACTTTCAGAAGGGATATTGTGATGGCATATCTTCTAAGATATCAAAATTGCCCAAAAGCTCCTGGAAGGAAGCCTACACTGAAGCCTGGAGAAAAAGATGCACGTTTTGATCTATATGGGCACTTCATAGAGCCTGTTCCTAACTATGGCAGACGGAGGTGCGCATTGGAGACCTGCAGGTCTCGTACACGATCACAATGCTGCAAATGTCTCGTTGGGTTATGCATGCAATGTTTTCGTAAATACCATACAAATTAATCAAAATACCATTCAATCTATCATGAATAGTTTATTGCATTATTTTGTCACTCGTATTTGATTTATTTTCTTTTTATAGGAAATTAGCTTAGATAAATGGATTAAATTTGAATCGGGTCATATTTGGACACTTATCTTCCTAGCGGTACCATATGGTACCAGCCTGTATTTCACAAAATAAAAATAATTACAATGTAATTCCTTCATAAGTACTTTTATTTAGCCTATTCAACTATATACTGAGCATAAAAGGTTATTCCAAAGAAAAAGAATTCCCGGAGAGAAAGGGTTAATTTACAGTCTGTCTGGATTATTGGTGAACTAAAATAAATATAGTGCACGGCAAAGCCAGATGTTATGTGATAGCAGGTTACCACAAATTGAATCCTCGTGGTAACAAAGAGGATTCAATTGGTTTTAAACAATATAAAAATATTCTAATATATCATCGAGGGCATTATCCCTACTTACTTACTTCTTACCTCATCGTGGATAAATGGCTTGATCCTGAGGTCATTAAACATTTACAGACAATCATTTAAACAGAAAATATACAGTGTGAAAACATTTCTATACAAGTATTTTTTGTTTGGTGAAATAATTCAAATAACATTTCTGAAGCTTGAATGTTTGAGAAACATCTCAGGAAAAAAATCATTCCTCTTCGATTGCCCGCATACACTAAAAACCTTCAATAAGACCCTCTGCCCGCCCGATGACGCTCAACAAAGCACCCCCGTGCCAAGCCTAAAATAAATCGTAAACAAGTTAAGCATCATATCGAATCCAATATCTGGAGTTAGGTGCTTCATGACTTCGTGAGATCACAATCATTCGTGTTGAAGCGTTAAAACGCTTCAAGACGACATAAGAGCACCTTTATTCGTGTTGAAGAGTTAAAACGCTTCAAGACGACATAAGAGCACCTTTATTCGTGTTGAAGAGTTAAAACGCATCAAGACGACATATGAGCACCTTTATTCGTGTTGAAGAGTTAAAACGCTTCAAGACGACATAAGAGCACCTTTATTCGTGTTGAAGAGTTAAAACGCTTCAAGACGACATAAGAGCACCTTTATTCGAGTTGAAGAGTTAAAACGCTTCAAGATGACGTGAGAGCACATTTATTCGTGTTGAAGCGTTAAGACGCTTCAAGACGACGTGAAAGCATTTTCGTTCGTGTGGAATCGAATGAGGGTGATGTTTGCATCAGAACATGTTCACTATTACAGTAGAAGAGTATCATAGACCTTATAGATTCTGACGACGATGACTGATGCTATCCTGAGCAGGCCTTTTGTAGCGCATGCATGCGTGCTCGATAATACTAGTTTTAAATTTGTACAATCAATGCAATGGAAACATCCCGTAGACAACTTCATTTTAACTATCTGGGTACTCGAAGGATAAAAGGATTTCATGTATATATTTAGTTTATCAAATAATAACCTCCTATGATAAGTTCATGTTTCGAAAAAAATCTGTTGCAGGTATTAGTAAACAAACATTTGAAGAACATTAGAACAAGTAACC
Source organism: Gammarus roeselii (assembly GCA_016164225.1). Classification (NCBI taxonomy): domain Eukaryota; kingdom Metazoa; phylum Arthropoda; class Malacostraca; order Amphipoda; family Gammaridae; genus Gammarus; species Gammarus roeselii. The sequence goes on along the minus strand of SDVV010039487.1, from coordinate 8,458 downwards.
CAATGTTTCTTAACACTAGCGGCTGCGACGACGAACACAAATAATTACCTGCAATTTTGAAAACAGGTAGGCGTTACTATTCTGGAAATTATATTTGAAGCCAATTGGGATAGAAGTGCTCTACAATAAAAGTCATAGTTATTTTTTGTGAGAAGATGTGAGAAGATAACAGTGACTATTTGTTGCGTTATTTGTCGCTCTAGCAATAGTAAAATGCCGGCATGGACTGCATTATTAGGATGTCAAACCACACGAATCCCCAATTTCAGAGTTTGCCACGGTGGCTATGTCTAGAAAACAGTGTTCCCTTGGTGACAGACCAAAAGATCAGACTTCAAACAAGAACAGGAGGCGTGATCCATTAACCAAGACGGTCCAGAATTTACCGGTTCTTGATTAGCTCAGATGGTAATTTTATTTTAGGTCATTTCGAGTGGCGTTTTATGTCCTCGACGGATTGAGAAGGATCTGTTGGAGATAATCAATGTTACAGGCAACAATTTGCTGGCGACGTCGCGCCAGTCATCAAATTGCTGGCCCCATAATCAGAACACCACTAAATCGAGCCAAACTTTTGACGCTCGTAATAAGGCAAAAGTCGACTTGCAATGATACAATCATGGCTCGGTTGCCAATCATGTTTAAGTGGTGTGAGTCTCACTATGTCTGCAAGTGGTTGGCTTTGTGTAAACTTTTTCCTGATGGTAGCATAATACATGCCACAAACAAACGGCGTTGCTACCTTGCAGACCAAATCGAACGTTAGTGTCAGATAATGGCACTGTTCATTATATCATGGAAACGAGAACTGAGCATTTTGTTTCGTCGTATCATGCATGAATTCAAGTGCAGGGACCTTTGTTCGTTGTATCATGGATACGACAACATGGTCTGTGATTTATCATATCCAGGATATGATAGAAGGACCTTTGTGTCAGCAGATCAAAGATACGATGACAGATTCTTGAATTATGTGACTTTAGATCATTAAATCTTAAACGTGATAACAATGCCTTTGACTCATCATATCATGGAAATGACAACAGTTTTTTTTTCATAATTTCATCGGTAAGCTAACAGAGTCATTGTTTCTGCATATCGTGCAAACGATAACAGAGTAATTGGTTCATTATGCAAAAACATTAGACAGGGAAGTTGGTTCGTGATTTGATGTAAACAATACAAATGTTTTTGATTCATCGTGCCATAGGAACGATGACAGGGTATTTGGTTCATCATATCATAATACGATGTTAGGGTCTCCAGTTATCAAATCATGAATAACTCAACAGTGTCTTTGTTGCCTTTCTTCTCTGTGCTCTAGTTGTTGTTGCTGTCGCTCAATCCTAGCTCCTCCTGTAGTGAAGTAACCACGGCCGGCGAACAGCCGGAAGCCCGGGAACCCACCGACAGGTGCATGTGCAGGTCCTTATATCAGGCATGTGTCCCAGAGAAAGTCGGTGCGATCTCGCGGGTGTTCCGACAGATCCCGCACAGACCGTATATTACGGGTGGGCCTGCCGTGTGCGACGACCGGGCTTGACGCCATGACTTGCTCAACTGTATAATGTGATCTCCGGCATCTAACACAGAGATCGGAAGTGGCGTTGCCCAGTCTATGCTGGTATGACAAGAGGCTAATCAGCTGGATGAGGTGTACCTTATCACCCCTGCATGGGCCACCCCAGGTGGGTGACTTTATGACCGTGTTGACTCTATGGTCAACAAGTGCAAGAGCTGTAAAGTGAGAGTGTATCTGCTTGTGCGGTGACGGGTTACCTGTTGGACGAGAATTGGACGCGTTACGAGATACGAAGTGTGCTGCCGGTGTGTTGTGTAGTGGCCGGCTGGTTTGACTTGGGTTCAATTGGTTGTGGCAGGGATGTATCTGGTGCACAATCTTGTTCATGTATTAAGACCTTCTCTTGTCAAGATGATGTTCGAGTATGGAATGTATGGAATGAATGTGGACTGTGTACAGCCTGTTGAGATGCGCAAGGCCGTATTCGTTATTCTTTGTAGAGAATTAATAGGTGTGGATGCAAGTTCGGAAGACCAAGAGGTTTTTGAGTAGGAGATAATAGGTCAGATGTATTGTTTGTACAGTGTTTTAATTGATTCCTTGGAGCGACCTTAAGGGGTTGTGGTAAGCACCCGGGGAACGTTCAGTCTAGGTTCGTCTAGCTTTAAGGCCGGTAGTGTTTGTATGTGGTTCGAATGTCATCTCCGTGTTATAAGTTACTCCAGGAATAGTTGTTGTGAGACATGGGTTTGACAGTGTTGTGGTAATGCGGTAATGAACGACTAGGGGCAACATTGCCTAAACTTTTATTTGAAGTTTGAGCAATTTTGCTTCAAGTGTAACGAAAATTGCTTACACCTAAAATAAAATACATTTTTCTCTGTGTGATTCCCATTAGTTGATTGAACTAGTGAGCTCAAAAATAAATCCACTCGAAGGGTTCTACAGCCTTGATTCTGCAGGAGCTCACAGCATCCCCTTCAGGAAGCGCTGGCAATTCCTTGATTGGACAAAAGAAACAGGATTTATGAATCGAATCAAGACTGGTATAGGAGGGAATAGGCGTATTCAAATGCGGACGAAATGAATCAAAATTAATTGGTTTTGAACATGAACTGAAGAGGATTTGTTTCTTGCTGCTGTTGTAAATGATGATGCTGTTGTTGTTGCTACTGCAAGTGTGGCCGCTGAAACCCAAGATGTAAATGATCTAAATAGATAAATTGATGAACATCATAATGAAATTTATTAATATTGAAATGCCACCTCGTGAGTAACAGAGTGGCTTTACGAGTGGTAGAGGGTGTGCCGATCAGGATTTTTTGCAGTGAGACAGGTCTGTGAGAAGTACCTTGCAGAGGGAAAGGATGTATTCTAGGCATTCATGGATCTGGAAAAGGCATACGACAGGATTGACAGGGAAGCGCTGCGAAGAGAATTGCGTTTATATGGAGTGGGCGGATATCTGTTGAAAGCGGTGCAGAGTTGCTATGCTGACAGCCGAGCATGTGTCAGAGTGGGAAGCGAGGTGAGTGATTGGTTCACAGTAAAAGTGCGACTATGACAATGCTGCGTGGTGTCTCCAATCTCTGTATGGATGGAGTAGTCAGGAAGGTGAATGCGAGCGTGCTGGGTCATGACTTGGAGCTGTAGGAAACGAATTGGCGGAGTTAGCAGTTGGGCCAGTTGCTATTTGCGGATGATACGGCGCTGGTGGAGGATTCGGAGGAGAAGCTATGTAGGCTAGTGCTGAGTTTGGTAGAGTGTGAAGAATTTCGAGTGAACGTAGGTAAAAGTAAAGTAATGAGATGCTCGAGGACTGTGGAGGCGAGCAAAATTAGTTTCCTCCTAAATGGAGAGCTGCTGGAGGAAGTATCTTGGCTCCCATGTGGAAGTGACTGAACTAGAGGAAACTGAAGTAAAGGGGCGAGTGAAGGAGAGGTGTAAAGTTTTGGGTGCACTGAAGAGTGTAATGAGGTGTAGGACGTTAGAAATGGAAGCAAAGAGAAGGTTGTATGAGGGTGTGATTGTCCCAACTGTGCTCTACAGAGCGCAGACTTGGGAGTGAGAGCAGAAGAGAGAAGAAGGTTGAATGTTTTCGAGAAGAAATAATTGAAGAGCATAGCTGGAGTTAAGACGAGAGACCGGATCACCAACGACGGTGTTCGAATCAGACCGGGGACTGTGAAGAAGTTGGAGGGCAGAGTTGATACGCGTGTTCTGAGATGGTTCGGACACATGGTGAGGATGGATGAAGAGAAACCATTAAAAAGGGCGATGAAGGCAGAGGCGAGTAGACGAATAGTGTGAAGCAGGCGTTGAAAATGAGAGACTTGAATGTGGAAGTGGCGCAAAAGCGTGCAATATGAAGAAGCGGGAGTTGAGAATGGTTGTGAATTGTCGATTTTGACGCTGCTCTGATGTGCTTTCCCGCCCTTGGCATCACATTGTCGGGACGGTTGTGGGTTGGAGGGGGGGGAGGGGAAGTCATGATGCGGCGGGGGTAAACCAGTGAAAACTGTCGGCCTTGCTGCTGACAACGGATCCTCGGACCGCACTCGTGACCCAGAGTGTGTGTTGCGGTGTTACCGGCTGGACCATTTAGCACAAAAGGGCTAATCTGGGTGAGTGTGCGCGTATGAGGGTGTGAGATGCGCCTTGCCGTCCTTCACCCCCGTTTCTGAAGGATACGGCCTAGTGTCTGTTTCTGTATCTTTCCCTCTTGTATTCGGAAGAATGTCGGGTAAATAATATACATCAAACAGAGTTCATTGTAGAGACGCATTCAAATGTATCATGAAGATTTACTGGACATCAATAGGATATTGATGAACAGGGATACAAAAGAAATCAATCCGAATTCATGATACCTCAAAAAAATTCATTAACGTATGTGAAATAAATAAATCGTTTATCTTGTCAATGCCATGTCCTGTTTGAATAAGATTTGTTGTCATCCAACAATCGGCATCGGAAAGGATAGAATCTATTGAACTGTCACAAGTGATAAAAGTCGAAACAACACGCGCCATGAGCTGGGAGTACTGACCATTTACGGATATTAGGATGGAAAATTTACTTCAGAGTAATGACGGGTTTAAAATAAAATGAAGATATCACAATAACCAGATAGTATGAACTAAGTCTTCGTCAGCGTGAGCAGTTGTGGAAATAATATTTTCTATGAAATTATTCTCGATATCAACATTTGAGTATGAGTAGTAAACAAATTTATATTAACCTCCCAACAACCAAAGGATGTAGTTAGTGGGCACTCATTGAAATAAATTTAATCAATATTTAACTGCAGGAGATATTTCGACCTTTGACTAAGATCTGACTGAACGGCATACCATTCCATTTTAAGGAAACAGAACACATGTTAACAGAAGAATACCTGTTCAATAGTGACCTGAAAACATTTCAAATTTAAAAAAAATAATAGCTCTGAACTGGAAGATAGGTAAGAATGTAAAATCGAGAGAGATACAAAGCTTTCTCAAATAGGAACACACCCATTAACGGTCTACTTGACTCCTCATATTGAGCCCGCAGCTAATCGAGCTCATGAAAGTGTTGAACATCAAATCGAACACACAAGCACAAGAGTTAAATATTTAAGCTTAACATGTTAGATTATCGAAACAATGAAATGTGGAGATTGCCCTGCAGGTAGAGGCACGTTATAGAGTATAGGGGGAGAGGGGTCCTTTCTAAGTAGCGGTGTCCACTGAACAGTTCCAGGACATGTGGGTAAATTTGAGAAAATTTGATATGATCGGATTCGACGAGACTTTTTTTAGTAGTTGGCTTTTGTGGATGAATGTCAATCAATTTCGGTGGTTTTACTTCGAATAATATAAGTGCAGAATTCCAGTTTTTTATACCCAACACCATTTACGTGCTCTTTGACTCGTTTAGCAAGAAGAAATCCTGTCGTGTCTCTTCAATATAAGCCTCAGGACAGTCCTGTCTCTCCAATAGACGCCTCAGGACAGTCCTGTCTCTCCAATAGAAGCCTCAGGACAGTCACTGCAGGGGACGACATATTCTCCTCCTTTCACAGCAGGATCACAACGAGTCTCGTCCGCACTACCGTCGAGCGCAGGGAGCGACTCGTCTAATGAAGAACCATAACGCCATTGTGCCTAAGGAAGGGTTTTCAATAAGTTTTTGCTTGTTATGTTAAATCAGTCGTTGGGTCTGTAGGGGGAGCATAAGATTTTCGTCTACAATCTGAAAAGACATTGCCCCTTCACATGCGAGGCAAAAAATGGCATTGCCCTTTCATAAGCTGGTACGTATGTAGATATTTTTATAAGAAAGGAAATCTTAGTCACAAATCCGAACAACTCGTCCGAACGAATCATGATTGGCATCACTCGGCTAGATGGCAGAAACCACGTTAGCCTACATAAGACCGAGTCACTCCGACATCTAGCCTTGAAGTGCGACAGCCTTTAAGGAACCGCTTGCGTACAGAAGACTTAATCTTCTGAGCATATGGGGGAGGACCACTACCAGGGCAACTGGGTGTGCTGCTCTCCTAAATGTGCACATACATGACGAAATTTAAATACCCACATGTTCCTTTTTAAGTAGACTCAATATCTAGTTGGAGTCTGTCTGACTTAACCTCTGGGGCAAGCCGACAGGCATTCGCTCGAGGAATAGTGCGAGTCCTCTGAGCGTATGGGCGTGTCCGTCTCTGCTCTACCGTCTCAGATGCGACCGTATGAAGTCTGAATTCTTCACTTCTCACCTTGTTCGCCCCGTTCCTGAATTGTCGCCTTGACACTTGACCCTTTCTTCTCCGGGGCTGAAATGTCCCGTGTAGTAGTGTTTACAAGTGTTTACAAGTGTAGGAAGACAACAACAGGGCTATTGGCCCAAACTAGGTTGCTTTTTGATAGCAAGAGGATCAGTTCTGAAGTAGAATGTCGAGGAGAGCTTCGTGTGCCATTTCTGTTTTTTTATAACAACCGGAAAGGAAACGGTTTGGCTATTTATCGGCGATTTATATAGAACTTATCGAGCAGCGACTTTGACGTTTCGATTGTATTGCTGTTTACAGCCTCCGCTGGAAGTTTGTTCCATTCTTCGACAACTCTGTACGTGAAGAAACTGCGCGTGATGTCGAGTGAGAAACCTTTTTCCAACGATTTTGTATCCATTGTTCCTTGTCGTTCCGTTTGTATCTAGAGTGAAAAGACTCACTCGGTCGACGTTTACCTTACCCTTCATAATCTTCCACACTTTTATTATGTCGCCTCTGACTCGACGTTTCTTTAGCGGATAAAGATTGAATTCACGAAGCCTGTCTACGTACGATTTATTCCGCAGCGAGGGGATGAGTTTGGTAGCTCTACATTGAACCTTTTCAAGTTAAATAACGTCTTTTCTAAGGAATGGAGACCAGATGTGAACGGCATACTCAAGATGCAGTCTCACAAATGCATTAAAAAACTTGAGCATTCTGTGTTGGTTTTCGTACGAGATAGTGCGGGATATCATACCTAGTATTTTGTTGCCTTTCCTGGCAGCCTCGTTACATTGCTTGCTGTTTTTTAAGTCTTTACTAATGATGACACCTTAGTCTCTCTCTTCGGAGACGGGAATGAGTTTCTTTGCGGACATTGAATATTCGTCATTGGGGTTATGAGGACCTATGAGCATAACTTTGGATTTGTCTTCATTAAATTTCATTCGCCACTTTTCTGACCAATCAACAATTTTGTTCAATTCTAGTTGAATCTGCTGACACACTAGTTCAGTTTGCACTTTTCCTCCGATCTTTGTATCGTCTACAAACTTGCTAATGTCTGAGAGTACGTTGCTATCGAGATCGTTAAATAATATTATAAAGAGAACTGGCCCTAACACGGATCCTTGAGGCACGTCGCTTGTAACATTACCCCAGGGGGAGGAAGCTCCGTTAAGTACAACTCGCTGCCGTCTATCCGTAAACCAGCATTTTATCCAGTTGTTAAGCTCGCCACGAATACCGATGCCGTGCAATTTACTAATTAGGTGCTTGTGGAGGACCTTATCAAAGGCCTTTTGAAGGACAAGGTTAATGATATTGATTGGAGATTTTGTGTCGTGGATTTCGATTATTTTTATGAAAAAGAAAAGCAGATTCGTAGGACAAGAACGGATGTTTCTAAAGTCATGCTGAGGGTCACCAATCAATTTGTTTGATTTTAAGAATTATGTTATTATATCCGTTATCAAACTTTCCATCAACTTGCCAATGACTGAGGTGAGACTAATTGGACGGTAGTGGCCGGGAAACTTTTCATCCCCTCTTCTGAAAATTGGGGTAACATTGGCCTCTTTCCATTTTGAGAGGCAGGTGCCATTTGTGAGAAATTGGGTGGAAATGTTTGATAAATGTTTCGGCGATTTCGTTTCTAGTCTCTTATAGTATTCTAAGATGAATTTGATCTGGACATGGAGATTTGTTACTTTCAATTCATCTTTATATGTAATAACTTTGGCGGGTAAAAAGTTCACTGTGGTGAGGGCTCCAATTCGTTTTGCCGCTTTGATATCCTCAGGATTCGGAATATCCTGATTATATAACGTAAATACAGTGGGGTGGTTTTAGTGAGTAGAGGTGCTAGTAGTGATGGTTCTTTTCCTTTCTGTCCTTACAACCTTCTTTTTTCTGTACGTGTGCGTGAATTTCTAAAGCCTCGTTGACTATCCTCCACTCTTCTTGCACTTCTTTCAATGGAAACACTCGACATTAGCACTCGTGGTCGTTTGTTCTCCTTACTCTAACCTAATATAATCTATAGGGCCAGAAAGAATCCAGTTATAGGAAGCTATGACGGCAGACAGTAAGTCACCCGTTACGACACCGTAGGTTTGATGGTAATTTCCATTTTCAAACACAAACGAGTTATTTATTCGCCCACACATATATTTATA
>SDVV010039486.1:0-10624 GCA_016164225.1 Gammarus roeselii | reverse complement strand
TGAAGGCAAAATACTTACCTTTAATGGACATCTGGAAAGCTTACTATATGTTAACACTCAACTCATAATTTGGCCCAATATGTTCAAGGAAATTTCATTAGTCGGTTCTTTTCAATCAACTCAGTTCATTTATAGGTGACTTTTCCCTCCGTAGCATCAGGAAGTATGCAAATTACGTCCTGACTCAATGTGTTGTTTTTTTGTACGGTACTGAGTCACCATATAATTACATTTATTGTGGTTTTCTTGTTAAAATTAATTTAGCCAATTGGGAGGAAGGTCATATTTCAAATTGTGCTGATAGTTCTAAACGGAAGAAGCGGCGTTTATTAAAATATTTCAGTTAAGAAGATTTTGGGAGAACTGTCGTATCCAATTGAGACAACGTGATGGACAGGCGTCAACTGAATTCTTTAAAAAAGAGGTTTAAGTTTTGTTTCTTCTAAATTAGATTATGTTAGATAATGAAACAAGAACAAACCTCAATGCTCACGTCGAATATGTTCCTGAAGACGAGTGGGTCAGTCAATAGAGTGGGAGAACTTCCCGCACTCCCACAGGAAAATGAAGGTGAAGAGGATTGACAAGAGGAAAGCCCACAGTTATCACCACCATTACCTACTGGCTACTTACTCACTACAACCTAGGTCGGATCAGTCCCAGAGAAAGTTGAATGGTTGACAATTATGGGTTCTGGGAGAGTTTCATAGGGGAAGCAAAACCGAATTTACTCACAAAAATATCCCAGGATCTGGAGTTTGCATTGAAAACCATTGAACACTAATTCTTGAAAATACTAAAGAGATATGAATGAAAGTATGCATCCAGGCTGCTCACTAAGCGTTCATTCAGGCCGCTTACTAAGTGTGCATCCTGTCTGCTCACTATGGGTTCCTCTAGGCTGCTAAATAAGTGTTCATTCCGGCTGCTCACTATGTGTCCATCCAGGTGGTTCAATAAGTCTGCATTCAGGCTGCTCAATAAGTGTGCATTCCAGCTGCCGAATAAGTGTGCATTCAGGCTACTCACGAAGTGTGCATCACGACAGCTCACTAAGAATGCATTCAGCCTGCTCACTAAATGTGCATTCGTGCTTCTCACTAAGTGTGCATTCAGGTTGCTTACTAGGTGCGCATTCAGGTTGCTTAGTAAGTGTGTATCAAGGCTGCTCACCATCATCGCCCATCCATTTTTTTCACCGTTAACTACCGCCGTTTCATAAGAAGTTTGGGTTATGCTGCTGTTTGAGTCTACATGTCTATTGCAACAAATCGCCCTAGACAGGTAGACTCTACAGAGCGCAGAGTTGTCCTGGTTTGCTCGATCAATGTAACACTAGCCGGATGCTCCTGTCAGATCTAATTAGAATTTTGGTAACAAAGACTGAACTCGCCAGACGCTGAGTTGGTCTTCGTGCTTACACCTTGCCCGGAAAGGCCACATGAGAAAGTAACTGGATGAATCCAGTTAGGCGGAGCTCATCACGTGATCGTCATTGCCTCCGCTAGCGAACAAATATAAGGAGTGGACGAAGCTCAAACAAGGCTCGCAGCTCATAATGGGAGCAGAGGTTGTCTAGAGGATACATCTAGAACCCGCCGCGGACTCCGCTGTTGTCGTCCATTGTTGAGAGTCGTCAATATAAACTGTAGCATCATTAGTTCATCGACTCCGTGTTTGGGAGTGAACCAGTAGGGCTTTGTAAAACAAGATACCGAAGACTGTCGTAAACAGCAGTGTAGTGCTCGGAGGCTTTAAATAGATTATTGTCGGTCTCTCGACGTTCATTAGTGACAGGGTAACCATACGTTTTTAGAAACCTCGTCAGTAGTGACCGTGCATCAACTTGAAGATTGTTGGATAGACGACCGAGGACTCAGCTGTGGTAGTCGAGCTCATTTTGAGTGACTGATAGAGACACGTTTAACGTAGTCTTCAGATTATCGATGACACAGCCCAGTAGTAAACCATGCGCCAACATCAAAACACGTTGAACGGTACCCTACAGTACCACCAGCAAATATACGGCACTGGCGCCTGTCAAGAGGACGTCCGGCCAGCACGTACTACGGCGCGTGGTTGGACTGGATTAATTTACTTGAAGCTCAAAAAGTGATGCTTCGGACCCCGGGATTCTATTCATCGAACTCCCGAATAAGTAACAGTAACCAACATTGGTTACTATCCATAGAAGGTGTACGCAGTTTGTAAGTGTCCTTTGATAGGAGCCGTGGTATTCTGTTAGGAAGAGAGTATGACACTCAACATTTTGATACACACCTATCTTGTTGCTATTCATAGGAATCGTAAAACTTGTCATTGACCGTGGACACCAATTTGGAAGATCCGGTATCGCTCAGACGTAATTAGTCAGTGTCAGGTGACTCATAGTATTGTTCCCTGTTTGGGCTGGTTTGTGTACTAATGCTATGTTGTTAGAATTGGTTTCCTTTGTTCTGTATTAGCGTGTGCTTCGTTTGGGCTGGTCACGCCTCTCATCCACATTTATGTAGTTGCCGAAGCCCGCTTCAGCTTGTGTTTTTCTGTACTTTAAAGTACATTTTTAGAAGATAACTGTGGGTTATTCATGTGTCCTCACCCCATCGACTATTGATGTGTTGCTGCCTCCATGACACGATTGCAGTGAATTAGTAGGTTATTCATTGTCTGAGTTCCTCCCCCTGCGGGTTATCAAGAAGTGTGCAGCTAGATGCAGCTGCGACGCTAGTCCTCTACTCACGCTTCAATATGAAACTGATCACCCAAATGTAATATAAATGAAGGGACTTTTAACCGTGGTTCTAACGACAGACTTTCAATAGTGCGCAAACACGAACGCGTGCCCAAACTTTATACAGTGCGCAGAAACGCTTCCCTGGTATTAAACGTAGATAGATAAGTGCTAGAAGCGCTTCACTAGTGACCCGTAGGATCCACTAGTGCCCAAACACGTCCAAATGACGGGCCCACGAGTGCCCAGAACGCTTTCAAGGTTTGCAATCAGTCTGCTTACAAAGTGTGCATCCAGTCTGCTCACTATGTGTGCATTCAGGTTGCTCACTAAGCGTGCATTGAAGCTGCTCACTGAGTGTGCTTCCAGGCTGCTCATTAAGTGTTCATTCATGCTGTTCACTTAGTGTGCATTACGACTGCTCACTAAGTGTTGAGACGTCTCACTACGTGTACAGTCAGGTAGCTCACTAAGTGCAATGGCATTCATACTGCTCACTAGGTGTGCATCAAGGATGTTCTCTAAGTATGCATCCAGGATGCTCAATAATTGTGTATTCAGAATGTTCACTAGATGTGCATTTAAGCTGCTCACTAAGTGTACAATCCGGCTGCTCACAAAGTGTGCGTTCAGGCGGCTCCCTAAGTGTGCATGCAGGCTGCTCACGAAGTTTGCATTTCGGCTGCTCACTCGGTGAACATTCACGCTGCTCAATAAGTGTGCATTCAGGTAGTTCACTAAGTGCGTTTTCGAACAGCTCACCAAGTGTTCATTGCTGCTGTTCATTAAGTATGCATCCAGGATGCTCAATAATTGTGCACTCAGGACGCTGACTCTATTCAGGATGGCCAAAAGTGTAAACACAGGATGCTCACTAAATGTACATTCAGCCTGCTCACTAAATGTGCATTCAGTCTGCTCAATGAGTGCGCATTCAGGCAGCTCACTAAGTGTGCATTTAGGCTGCCCACTACGTGTGCATCCAGGCAGTTTAGAAGTTTGCACCCAGGATGTACAATGAGTGTTCATCCAGGCTGGTCTATAAGTGTGCATTCAGGCTGATCAATAAGTGGGCATTCAGACTGCTCTCTAAGTGTGCATTCAGGCTGCTAAATAAGTCTTCATCAAGGCTGCTTGATAAATGTGCATCTCAGAAGCTAAATTAGTGTGCATCCAGGCTGCTCACTTAGTCTACATTCAGGCTGCTCATTAAGTGTGCATTCCGGCTGTTCAGTAGGTGTGCACCACTCACGAAGTGTACATTCACTACGTTATCATCCAGGCTGTTCAATGAGTGCGCAAAATTATAACCTAACACAAAACAATGTATTTTCAATTTTCAGTCGAGCACCACAATATGTTCTGTACCCAAAATTTGAAATATGAAACATGTTCAACGATAGTGATTGCCACGCGCGATTGGGGAAAAAAATATTATAAGCATAAGCATAATTATGTGTTACACGTGTGAAGCATCACAAATAACAATAATTCTCAAGCAGAAATTGTTGTTTCACTTTGGGCCAAATAGTAAATATCGACTGCTACCTTTTATTCATCGGCAATCTAAGGAACACTTTTCTGCAGAAGGTGGCTTTTCTAGAGGGTGGCTTCTGCAGAGGGGGGCAGAGGGGCTGCAGGTCGAATGTTTCTGTTGCAAGAGCAATGTACTTTTTTTCTGAATGAAGTCGATCTAATCACAGACGGCTAAGTAGGAGCGGACTGACACATACCTTTACCCGACAACATGCCTATCGGCTTGCGCAAGAGGTTTGAAGCCCGAGGGCTACAGCAAGTATGGAGTCCCCATCGAAAGCGAAAATTGTAGAGCGACACTTAGTTACCTCAGCCATCGTTTCCCCCAAATGTTCATAAGATTAGATCTTCAGTGCACCTTTGGTTCAATGAAAAGGCTGCTTCAGTCCCTAGGTAACATAATGGGAGGACAGCTCGTACGAATGTATTGCTGCTGAGAGCAATCGAGATTAATGAAAGAATAATAATTTCAAAAATGACAACAATAGCTTCAACGCACCAAGCACCATCGAGTAAGCAGCTTAGTCCTTCACACTGGAGCGGTGACCAACGCCTCATTTTATTTATTTATTATTTGCTTCCATGTTCACCGGAGTCCCAACGCGAAGTTAATGCAGACTCCCCCGTAGGGCGGTGGCCAATGCCTCATAATGGTCATCTTAGCGCATGTAGAGGACTGAAGGCCAGGCCACGTATCATCGCATGAAGTGATACACGCTCCTGGACAACCGGCTCTGGAGCACAAATGAAGGCGTTAGAATATTGAAGACTGGGCATTTCCTCACCAAACCGTGTAACTAAAATTACTAGATGTCATCAGAGTTTTTAAACGGGGTTTGATAAGGAAGTGCTCCGCGTGTACCGCTGCATGCAACGCTATTGGAAGTGGCTTAAGTCCTCCACACTAGCAGATCCCTTGATTAGTCCTTGAACACTTTCATGGTTAGAAATGTCAGAAGACACTTTACTACCTAACACTAAAATTGGGGTGTTAAGTCCGCACGTATTTAATTAAAACAGTAATTTTTGACAACGATGATGGCACACAACCCGCCGGGATAGCCGAAATGTATCTAGATTACTCTGGTTGCATGGGAGTTGATAATTTTTTAACAATTTAAACTATATAAAATCAACATGAGAGGAAATTTCAAACTTTGAATATTTGAAGTAAGTCGAAAATGAGTCGACTTAATATTTTGCAATGCATAAATTTTAATTCCAGACTCAAAATTGGACCAATTCATTTAAATAAACCCAGTTTATAAGAGATCTAACAATAAATCTGCGAATAAAGTCTCACGTTGCCTCTTTTTTTTCGTGTATCTGCACATTGAGTTGCCAACTGAGAAGCCAATATCCAAAACTCTTCAAGTCCGAGAACAGAAAGACCTACCCCCACACAGCACATCCGGATAGAAGTAAGTGGGTGGGTTCCAACTATTCCATTTTTTATAGGCAGTGACAACTGTTGTAGGCTAGCGAAGATCAGCCAGTTGTTGAATATGTTGGTACGACTGCTAGGAACAGATGCAATTGTGTGATACAAACGATAGATTTGTTTTTCTTCTGCCTCCTCTGCCCATTAATTAAACAACTTCTACAAACAGCGTGCGGTCGTAAGTCCTAATCATCACGTGCATATTGCAATAATCATTGAAGCTAAACTACTGCTTTCGACTAAAAATAATCAGATTTGATTTCGCCCGTATTCGATTTCTCAAACAATAAAACTTCACACAAATTTGAGAAACGTAAATTAGGTTTTCGATGCCGCTTGTTCTTCTGCTTCGCATTTAGGAAGTGTTGGCAGCTGGCGCAGCTCAACCTCCACGCGCACACGTACTTCTTCTCGTGGTCGTGGACCAATTGGTCCAAGCCCTTCCCGCTCTGAAGTGGAAATGATTTGAATAAATAGGTTTCTAAAGCCTCAACATGAGTCATTATTCATCACAAAAGTCGTTGTTATGTATCATCTATACGGCATGTGACGTTATTGCTTCAACCAGCCCATTTGTCCAAGTTATGGCCATCGCACAGTGGGAACGGCTTTGCCAAATTGATGGGCCACATCAAACTGAAGTGTGTGGCGCTGTCTAACATTTTGTCGATGCATTTATAGTTATTGACGCAATTATCGACGCGAATTATCGTTTTTCGTGACGATACATCGCCGCCAGCCAGAGGATTGCTTGAAAAGATTACTTTACATTTACAGGCTATTAGTAGATGATTGGCTTCAGTATTTTCGACGCAATATTTGAAGCTTGAATATATGTTCAATTATATCCGATGCATTTGATTGCAGTAAGAATCGCATCGGCCAATACAGCTGCGAATGTTCGTATTCACAGGAGATGCAGGACTCCTCAGTCAGAAATTACGTCGATTAGTGGTAACGTTGTTCGTCAAAGTGACCTGACTTGAAGTTGTCTTGTAGAAAAATATTTTGAAATAGTCCATAGATAAAGAAGAGAAAATTGTATAAGCATCGTTCACGTGGATTGGTCTGAACGTTTGTTTTCAGATATAACTGAGCGCCACTAGTTAGCGGGCGCATTAAATATGCTCGCCCCTTTCATTCTATTGCTGTCAATACGCTCTGGGACAATAATTCATGTCGATTCGTTACACAGGAAGTACATATTACTCCGATAGGAAATGAGTTTTTATGAAATGATTTAGCGATGCGGTGGTAGTATAATTTTCTTAAATTTACTTCCTAATTATGGTGGTAAAACAATTCGGCGAAGGTAGAGAATTACTGAAGGTAACCGCCCGATATCCCATAATCGCCCATACTTGTCTCCTCATCCATCTCATTAATTACGTTGAATTTAAGAAAATAATCTAAACTATGGTAGTCTAATTTGGTACACTTTTCTTCATCGGGGTGACGATGTAATGCAAACGTATTATGCATGGACGGTAAGGTAATTTTGAAAAAGTTGCTGCTGAAGGCACTGATATTAAAAATCTGTAATTTCAGGTAGATATTTTTTTATGATGTGAATCAAAAATGCGACAGTGATTTCACACAAAGAGTGAAACTGTGTATGTGGTTCATTTGATCCGACTTAACATCACGAAGGCAGGGCCGGTAAATGACGCATACAAAATATGAAATAAATTTATATTTTTTTCCTCTTGTAGGTGGCGACATGATACCAGCATAAAATCAGCTGGGAATGTGAAGAAATCTAGCATAGTTTTACCCATAGATGCGGTGATTCGATGATGAGCAATATTTGTCTGAGCGGTTATAAAATTGTATAATAATACTCGCGAAGGGTTGCGTAAGATGACAGAAAAAAACGTCCATTATTTTTGTTTACTCCCGGTGGCAATATGCACCTAAGAGAAGTCTGCACATCATCAAGTAATATGTTACATATGTAAATCACCAATGTGGGGATAAAATGTTCCGGCAGTCCAGTTAATATGCATCCAATCCTTTCCTTTCGAATTGAAACGATAACATGACAGCGGCGATGGTGGACGATAACTGGAGAAAACGGGCAAATATATGAGTTGAGACGGCCACAAAGGGAGACTGGTTTGGGGAAGAAGTCGAGCTGCTCCAGTACCCAGCCCTTTTCTGGGTGCACAAAGTTAGTGGAAGTGACGTCGGAATATCCAATTACATGCAAAAAAAAAATATTAGATTGATTAAAAAATCATTGCCTGGGAAATTTAATTAGTGTTTCTTTATTTATCTGTGATGAGGATACCAGCCCTCCCTCTTGTCTCGTCAAAGTTTCTCTTGTTCGTTGGACGGGAGTTTCGCCTCGCATTCAAAAGGGGTTGAGCTTTAGGAGCGTTTATAAGCTTCTTCGCAACGTTGAAGCGTTTTCATTTAGAGCCATCTGTAGTACACGCATGAGCCGCTAGGCAACCTCAACCGGCTAGGCTAGGCAACCTCAAGCTACCTCATCCAGACCCCCCTGTAGTACATTACCTGAGCGGCAAAGAGACCTCATCCAGACCCCCCCTGTAGTACATTAGCTGAGCGGCGAAAAGACCTCATCCAGACCCCCCTGTAGTACATTACCAGAGCGGAGCAGAGCCCTCATCCAGAGCCACCTGAGTACAACCCCTGGGCGGCGATGCGACCGCATCCAGTGCTATCGGCAGTACAACGCCTTGGTCTGCATTAGTGACGTTAAGATGACCGTTAAAATGAAGATAATGAAAGTATTTTTTAGTGGTATTTGACTGTGAACTTTTAATCAAATTCTGTTTCTCCGAGATGTTTTGTCTTGGAAGACCTTCATCGGTACACATTTGATTTATATCAAGAATAAAGGAGGATGGCATTTAACATGCTTTGCATTGTGTTTTGACGACGTCAATTGAAAAACTAAATGATTGACAGTTGCACATAGTAAAATAATATTACGTTCTAACAGAACAAATTTTCTTTATTCTATTTTGCGGACAGCAGCCACAAAAGCAGAGAATGCTTATATATTGAACTGATGTAGCGAATCGAGACATCGACATAAATATATTTTATTTATTATTTATTTATTATTTGCTTCCATGTTCTACCGGAGTCCCAACGCGAAGTTATTGCAGACTCCCCCGTAGGGCAATGACATAAATATAGTAGAGCATCAGAGATCGTAAACGAGAGAAAAATGTTCCCATATGACAAGTACGTCAGTCACAGGACGGTTGTAAAAAATCTACTTCAGGCTCGTGAAACACAACAAACGTTTCCTACCGCACTTAACAACCTTACATTTATTTCCCTAAGCACCATCTCCAGCCCGAGACCAGAGTACCTACTAGTTTATGGTCTTCGAACGACGCCGTTGCTGCGGTCGGGCGAGAGATGGCGGCCACGCATCGAGCTTTACGATGATTAGCTCGTTAATCATGATTACGTCAACTGCCGTTAGCAGCGCACCTCGCCGTAATGAGAGGTTGAGGTGGCGAGCAGGGAAATTAGGCGAGGTTCAGCTTGTGGTGCTTTTAAAAGTTATATCGACACATGTAAAATCCAATTGAGAAAAAATAAATTGGTCGGTTTATTCTCAAAGTAATAAGTCATCAACAAACTCTAGTGAAAATCATCAATGCATGCATCTAGGTATGAACCTGAGGTAAGGATGCTACGCCCTGGAGCCTCACACTAACACTCAAATGGCCCAATGACACTCATTCAGTTATTCGGTGTGCCAGGTTTCGTATAATGAGAAGGGGTCACAGAACTGTTTCTAGCGCATACGGCGGCAAAAAATGAGTCACGGGTTGACCAGATGGTTTGTACACGATTGAAAATTGCGTTTCGGGTGAAAGAAAACGGTAAATTCAACGACTCAGAAGCGTTCAACCTTTCACCTTTGTATCAATTGTATGCGCCACTGTTTTATCGTTCATATATATTTGCAACTATACAATTTATCCAAGTCGAGAAAATGGGAGTTTAAGTTAGGTGTATGAGGAGCGAGCACAGGCAAGAAGCCAGTCGGTATCGGGGTCGAGTCAACACTGACTCTCTTAGACTGTCCCTTGCTGCTCCATACATTTCACTTCCGCCAAAGCGTGGCCTATGATGTTGTTGCCCCTGTACCGGGCGTCATCTTAATTGCTGTAGGTGCCCAGATGATTTCCGCTCGCTTCAGATCAGCTTGTTTACTGCTCATAGATTCTCCTATTATGAATTACCTTGTCGGACTATACTACTCGACCTTCTGGCCTGTGCATGCCTAATGTAATAGCGGTGTTTTTGACGACCGTCTACTTGCCGGAAATCTCGTTCGTTACGCATTGACATTGCCCATGTATGGGGACATGACAGCTACCCGCCTCTGTCGCCGCGTAGATCATGCAGCTGTTATCATGTTACTGTTATCTATTGTGTCCGGAGAGATTGTACGGCGCATAATAAACAAAATTCCATTCATACCTACCCAAAATAAAGTCGACCCATCCGTGTTAGATCGTTTCAATACGATTTTAGTTTAAAATTGATTGGGAGTTTGTTTGCTGCTTGGTCAATTGTTAGCGTTCTTGCCGACCTAAACTACGCGCCAAAGAAGATTACGGATTACAAATTTCTGAATGAGACATCATTTCGAGCTCAAATTTCGGAACGCTTCTACATTGTATCCGAGTTGCTCATTTTCCTTTATTCAAATAAACTCATTTTCCGTACCATTCCGACATAGTTCAGGGAATATGTTTTCTATTGATAATCGCTATTGATTTCCCAAGGAATGGCAGTCGTCTATTTGAGGGCATCAAAAAAGTATGCAGGAGTCTTGCATTTTATTCGGATACGAGCTCTTGGAATTGAAGAGCTCTAAACCGCATTTGAACTATGTGGCATAGGTATATAAATGTATATTT
>SDVV010039485.1:0-10624 GCA_016164225.1 Gammarus roeselii | reverse complement strand
TGGGTCCCGAATGCACCGAGGAACCGTCGTCAGCAGCAGGGCCCGACAGTTTTCACTGGTTTACCCCCGCCGCGTCATAATGGCCGGGCCCCCCCCACCCACGACCATCCCGACAGCGGGATGCCAAGGGCGGGAAAGCACATCAGAGCAGCGTCAAAATCAACCATTCACAACCATTCTCCACTCACGCCTGTTCATTGCACGGTCTCTCGCCACCTCCACATTCATGTCTCTTCTTCCCAACGCCTGCTTCAGACCATCCATCCACTCAAACTTCGGTCTACCTCTAGGCCTGCGACCACTCGCCTCCGCATTCATCACCCTTTTCACCAATCTCCCTTCATCCATCCAATAGAATGGAAATTGTTAAAGGCCCGCAGGGTCTGGAATGCGCAAAGAAAATCAATGAAGATTGAAATATTGATATTTTGAAGAGAATTAGCCCCTTAGAGGGCGTCGGCAATAGCCGTGAGATCAGCTGTGAAGACAGCCCACAGCATTGTTGTCTTTTGATCCATCAATGATCAATGAAGATAAGTAAGCTCTCAACGTGGTGAGTCTCCACATGAGCTACAAAACTAGCTCAAAAATTTAGACTTGCAACATCTGCTTTTTGGCTAGTAAATACTGAGGGCAAAGCATATATTCTGATGTTCACCAGATTACTGCATCCCGCGGGAGAGGGTCCACCACGATACGTGGCAGCCCAAGATCAGCAGTGCAACGCCCAATGCGCTGTGAGAAGCTCGAGGAGGGAGCTGACGGATGGTGGTACATTTATGGGAGATGGGGGCGAGCGAGAATGTAGCAATAGAATCGGAGGTCGATTTGTTCCCGTTGCAGGGCAAGACTAGGCTAACCAGTTTCAGAAAGTAGGGGAAGGGAAGAAGCATGTAGTCTGTATGTTGCAAACAATTTAAAGTTTGTGCCAATTGAGGTGACTTTACCCAATGTTGCTGCAATTTCCCTCCTTGATTATGATGTTTTAGTTGAGGTGGCTTACCGCCCCCCCTCCTACTCAGCTGAGGAGAATTCTAAGCCGATTGAATTCTTGCTGGAGTTCTGTATTGGCAGAGAGGTTGTTGTTCTTGTGTGATTTCAACTTGCCTTCATTGGATTGGTCTGCAGTCGTTTTTAATAATTATACAACTCCCATTGATTCTCAGTTTCTTGATTGTTTTGTTCTTCTTGGACTCACTCAGTGGGTGAGGGAGGGTACTTTTGTTGATTCGGGTAGCATTCTTGATCTAGTGTTGACTACGGAGGAGGATCGGGTGTCTTCTGTGGCGGTCTTGCCTCCTCTTTTGGGGTGCCACCATACCCCTGTCTTGGTGGAGTTATATCTTTCAGATGAATGATGTTGCAGTGGATCCTGTTTTAGAATCAGATATGTGGTCTCGTGGTGAGTACAGGAGCATTAGAGAGGTTTTAGAAGGTCTTGTCTGGCATTATGAGTTTCTGTTTGGCACAGTGGAGGAGAATTATAGTTTGTTTCATGAAGTCAATTGTCCATTCACTTGTAGACAGGTTTGTTCCCACTCCACTCTGCTTCACGACCAAGCTGGTTGCGGGGCCCTCCTAGGGAGCTGATGACCAGTAGATCTAGGGCTTGGCGCCAGTATGAGCTTTTGAGGGGGGAGCTTGGTAGGCAGCATGGGGAGGTGTTGGCGTCCATGCAAAGATTCAGTAGGCTCAATTTTTCGTACAAAAATTTCTCACGCCACAGCCAGTGTCTGTATGAGCAGAAATGAGCAGACTTCTCTGTTACTCCCAAGATGTTTCACTCCTATATCAGAGGAAGAAAGAAGAGCTGTCTTTCTGTTGGTCCTTTGAAGCTTCCATTTGGTTAGGTTGTTGCTGGTCAGAGAGACACGAGTCAGCTGTTTGTAAACTCTTTTTCGACTGTGTTTGTGGATGTTGATCCTGCCAGACCTTCCCCATGTTAATTTTTACTGGAAAATTTGGTGGGATTTGCGACTGGACTCTCAGTTTCCCAGGTTCTGGTTGGTTTATACTCCTCTTTTGCTCCTGGACCTGATGGCTTTCACCCTGGTGTTTTGAAGTCATGTTTTTGGCAGTTGCCATTGACCTTGTCTCTGATTATTGCAGTCATTAGGCCTGGGAGTTTTACGGGAGGCCTGGAAGGGATCTCGTGTTGTCCTTATTCAAATCTGGCTCAAGAAGTAACCCTCTCAGTTATCGACCTGTGAGTCTCACTTCTGTTTGCCGTAAAGTGCTGGAGCGGGTTATTGTGTCCCAGGTGGCGTCTTTTCTGGAAGATTCTGGCATTTTGTCAGAGGGTCAATTTAGCTTCAGGGTTGGAAGGAGCACCGAAGACCAATTTTTGCTTACTACAGCAAACGGTGGATCTCAGCAGGTTGTTGGCCAATCCTGAAGCCTTACCCACCACCTCTGACATAATGGTGGAATTTCAGTTTTACATCCACCACCACACCAAGGTCCCTGTGGGATTGAACAAACTTTAATGGAATCCCACTCAAATAGTACAGAGCCAGCGGACTCTCTACAGTCCACTTGGCAAACCCACGAACAAACCTCAAGACCACACACTTCGAGTTCAGCCTTAAGTTCCAAGACAAAGCAACTGCTCCAACTCTGTCCAAATCCGACTGCAGCTATGACACCAGCAACTACAGACTCCTTTACCCTCTTGTACCGAAGGTACAGCTTGTAATCGTCAGCGACTGCTTTAAAAGAACACAGCACTTCATTTGTGATGTGATTAACGTAGATCAGAAATAGCACAGGGCCCAGCGCCGAACCCTGCGATACACCACTAACCACCTCTCTCGACTCACTACAACACCCATCAACAGCAACCCTCAAAGAACGATCAGTCAAAAACGAACAAATCCAGCCAAGCAAAACTGGCCCAACTCCCACTGTGGGTTGTGTGGCAGTAGTCAAACGGCTACCCGTGTGATACGTGTGATATAATCGTGAGGATATGAAACTGTGGGTTGAGAGACTTGAGCTGGGACCGGAGCTCCAGACGCCGCCACCAAAGCAAGGCATCTAGATGGAGTTGGCCAGCCTGACTCGTGTAGGCTCCCTCGTGGGCTGCTGTTGGTCATGTCGTAGAGCGCTGGGTTGTTGATGAAACACCTGATCTTGAAATAGTAATGTAAAGAGAGTTTATCTCTCTGGAGCGGAAGGGAGCGCTTGTTAGCTAGCACAAGTTTCAGAGATTCGATGGAAGTGGAACGGAATGCGCCAGTTGTGATACGAAGAGAGCTGTTTACGATGATAGAGCGGGGTTTGAGAAACTGTAAACAACAATTCTGTAGTCCATGCACGAGCGCATTATTGCTCTGAACCACGTCATGCCAGAGTCCATACCAGCAACGAATTTCAGGGAGATTACCGATCGGAAAGTCCCGTTGACTTTGGGCAGCGTGTTAACAGGGCTGCAGTGTGAGGTTGCCATGTGAGTTTAGAATCCCACACAAGACCCATGAACTTTATCGATTCTTTGTATACTATAGGTGTGTTTTGCAGCATTAGGTCCGGTTTCAGGTGCGAGCTGGGCACAAGGGTAAAGGGCATGCTTTTAGTTTCAGAGAGCAAGAATTTAAATCCGTTTATAGAATCCCAGTTCCAGACTAAATTTAGAAATTTCTGAAGTTCATGTTGAATGGTTAAAAGTCTGGGGTGTTTGTAGCTTATTTGTAGGACGTCCACATATAGTGATGCAAGCAGTCTTCTGTCACGTGGACGATTGTCGGCTAGATAGGTCAATTTTTAGTATAAAAAGAGTGACACTGAGTCTGCTTCCCTGGAGAACGCCCACTTCATGCAGATACGATGGTGATAGAGTGTATCCGACCTTCAGCCTGAAGGTACGATTCAACAAAAATTGATGGATAAAATGTGGTAGGTGGCCTTTCAGCCCTTTGCGGTGGAGATCCAGCATGATACTGTATTTCCAAATTGTGTCGTACGCTTTTCCAAGGTCGAAAAAGTTGTAAACCACATGTTCCCTTTGAGCGAAAGCTCGTCTAATGTCAGACTGCAGTCGTACAAGGTGGTCTGTCCCGTAGTAGCGCTTGCGGCCGCCACACTGGATGTTGTTGAGGACCGCGTGCATTTCAAGGCAGTCAACAGGGCGTGAGTTTTTCATTCTTTCCATAGTCTTACAGATAACACTGGTAAAGGCAATGAGGCGGTTGTTACGTGAGTCACTGTGGAATTTTCAGGGTTTGGGTAATGGGATAATTACACATTTCCACCATTGATCAGGGAATGATGAGTTTGAATACACTATGTTGAACACTTTTAATAGATGCTCATAGGAGTCTTCTGGGAATTTTTTGATCATGGTGCTGTGCACTCGGTCCCGCCCGGGTGAAGCTGCACGAGTATGGTTTATAGCGCACTGTAGTTCATGGAGGGAGAAAAGTTTGTTGTAGAACTCCTTGCTCGTGGAAGCAAAATCAATATGTTCTCTCTTAATTTTTTTTCATGTTGGAAAACAGCTGTGTAATTTGTTGATTGCGATATCTGGCCAAGAGTTTGTGCTAGGTTATCAGCAATTTCTGCATAGGAAGAATAAATAACTTTGAAAGAATGTGGATGGGTTGAGCGAGTCTTCCCTGGATACGTCTGTTTTTTCTCCCTCACTTGGGAGAGGAGGCGTTCTGGCTAATAGTGTTGAGTGATTGGGTCCAGCTCTCTTGTTTCTTCTCTGCTCTAAGTTTGCGGTATACGGCAATGTCCTTTTTCACACTATTCGGTTCCTGAGGGACCGTGCACGTCGGAAGGCCCTGGACAGCCTTTCACGCCTGTCTCTTGCTTCTTGCACCTCTCGGCACCAACACGGTTTCGAGAAAAAGGTTTTAATTGAATATTGGGGGATGCGTGTGGCAGCTTGCAGCTAGAAATTTATTGTATAGTCGGATGACGAAGTCGTGTTCCGCGATGTCTTCAGGGATGCCATCCATACTGCGCCACACGAAATGTGTCGAATATTCCTCCCAGCTAGCTTTTTGGTAGTTGAATTGCAGCTCTAGTGTAGCAGGATTTTCGTCTGGTCGGTGATGAGTGATATGATGACCAGGTTATGGTCGCTGTTGTGGGTTGAGGGCAAAACTACCAGACAAATTGGGGTGCCAGTGTGGGAGAGCATATGGACAGGTCGATGGCAGTTTCACTTTCGGGGGTGATCCAGGTGGATTGACTGTCCTTGACAAGAACCAGGTTGCGAGTGTCAATGGTGTTGGCCATATCACTCTCCTAGGGTCTGTTCTCACGGATCCCCAAGTTTCGTGGTAGCAGTTGAAATCTCCTGGGAGGAGAATGGGAGTGGGCTCAGCAATTCGGTCATTATAGTGGTTCCGAGAAGTTGTGGCTTCGTTACGAGTGGATAGATACCGCTGTTTTTGGTTTTGAAACTCACATCTTCATAGCGATGGCTTGGAATTCCGTCCTCAGACGGGGCAGGTGAGGTACATTTTGATGGATCATGAGTGCCACTCCGCCGTGTACAGTCACGTTGTTGTGGCATTCGCAACGATGAATGACATATTGAGGAATTGTGAAGGTGGCAGATAGTAGTTTGTCTTTCTTGTTGCCAAGTCCCTGGCAGTTCCACTGAAGTATTGTGCTGTTGTTCACTTTAGAGTTGGTTCACACTCGGACCTTGACGATCCAGTGTTCGCGTGGTTTGTAAAAAATTTCGTGATGCTCGTGCCTTTGAATTTGCTGAAGAGTCCTAGATCGAGTGTTCACGGTAGCATACGCTTCTGGTAGAGCGTGGTCTACTAGGATTACTGCGGTCGCGGCTGTAAGTGCTCGTGTGAGAGGACAGTGTGTCCGCTCTTTGTGCTTGCATCTCAAGCAAGCGCGCTGATCTTCTATGGAGGGTTTTTTAAACAGTATGGTCGGCTGAGTAGTAGCTGGTAAGATATTTGGGTCGACTGAGGTGCATGGTTGATTAGCAATTTTAGGAAAAAGTTCTTTGTTGGCAATTTTCATCACATCCTCACACTGGCGCTGTTTTTTTGCTGGTGAGATGTTCTGGTGTCATGCATGTGAGCCATGGGTCGAGTCCCACAGTTTGGTTTTTGCTGGGTGTGGTCTCACTTAGGGTGGTCCGAAGTTGTTCTGCAATCTGTTCTTGACGAGCTTTTGTTTTGGGGGCTGTTGCTGATCTTTTTGCTTTGCAGCAGGTGGGCGTCGAGCTCCTCGTGGTCGTCGCCGGTGTATTCATCTCTTCGCTTTTTCGTTTTGGTGTTAGTAGACCTCACGTCGGGGTCGACTAATGAAGCAGTGTCCATCGAGGTATCCTTTTGGGCGCCGGTGGGCTCGCCTCAGTTGAGAGGGCGGTTGCTGGGCTGGGCGCGGTAGTGCTGCTACTAGAAAAAAGTATTGAGGTCTTGTTATTAGGTTGTGTTGACGATGCACAGGTATGGTCTGAGGGATTGCGCTGTTTTTTAGATTTAACTGCTGCGACGTAGGTAAGGTGAGTTAGGGTTTCTGCATGCCAAATTTGAACGGCTCGTTTGCGTGTGACTCTGCGGTCGTTTTGCAGGATTGTTATTGCTTTTTGGTCCATGTATACTTAGCAAGCGCGGTCGTCTGCCTCGTGGATGCATGAACAGTAGTAGCGCGTAGGTTGGAAGGCTTTGCAGTCCTTTCTGTCATGGTCGCCGGCGCTCCTCCTACAACGTTGAAAGGTGTGCGGCTCAGCATTTGATGTGACCGTATTGAAGTCACTTTTTGCACATTGCAGGAAATTATGCCACTGGGTAAGTTTTTGTTTTCCCTTTTTCGCCCGTGATTACTATGAATTCCGGTGCGGCGGATCTGGGAAAGCGATTTGGTATGCGGTAGAACTAGAGTTATGTAATTTGACCAATGTTGCTAGGGAAACTCCGGTAGCTCCGTAATCCTTTGCTAATCCTGCAGCAAAAGAGCTCAGATCTTTTGTGGAGGTGTAGAAGGAAGTGTATATAATTTGTTTGGTATTGTTGTAGGACGGGTGCAATTTGACGGTTACTCTGTGTCTGTCTATGTGGGTCATTTATACATAGCGCTACTGTGTTGAGTTTAAAGACTTGGGGCAGATCCTTATTTTTCTGTCAGTGGATGTATTCTGGTTTATTTCCCAGTTGTTATGAGAGTGAGTGCATCATAGTAAATGGATTCGTTGGGGGAACAACATTGCTTGCACCGCTGTCTACAAGCGTTATGAGAAAGTAAGAAATTATGCTGATTTTTCCTCTTGGGTTGGAGGGTCAGCCTGGGTGAGGAGAGCATTGAAGCAACAGCCTCTTGTTGCTCGACCCTGTGAGCTATCTGGTATTGGAGAACTTCTTTCGTTTTTATCTTGGGGGCAGTCTTTGTGTCCTGTGGGGTGGCTGTTCACTTTGCAGTAAAGGCAAAGGGTTTCTTCGGATGGGCACGACTCTGGATCGTCCCGTCTGTCAAGGCCGTCTTGAGAACAGTGTGAGCATCTTTGCTTTTAGTTACAGTTTCCGCTTGCATGTACGTATTTCTGGAATTGATAACATCGCATCAGACGTCTGTCCAAGGGTGTAGCCTTGTTTTTGGAGGCAGAAAAAAGTATACCTATCAATGTAGATAGGTGGGGTGGGACAGTTGAATTTCATTAATTGGGCTGTAAAGGTGTTCCTTTTTTGTGTGATACTGAACGAGTCCTGTGATGAACTCGTTAACCTCTTCTCTTGGGAGATCCTCAATGTAAATCAGGCTTGAGCTTGTAGAGAAAATCGGGTGTGGAACGATTGTGCATGGCTCTTGGTATATTCTAGGTCTTGGAAAGTATAATGTCGTAGTGAAGTTTTGTTGCTGCTGGCAGTGGTGCTTAGGACTGGACAGCCAGTGATGGAGTCAGTTCTTCTCGTAGAGTAAGGATAAATATCCAATCTGTCCTTGACATCAAATGTAATTTTTAGATGTTCGGGAAAGTTAGGACTGTTGTTGAACAGGTTGTGTTTGTTAATTGGCGAGTACTGCTTCTTCTCTGGAGCCCTCTGGGCTCTGTTGGGGTTTTTGTGAGGTGAAGAGTCATAGAGGTTGTCATCGGATGTGGAGGTAGAGGTGCTTGCTTAAGTTGCAGGTTCTTTGATTTGTCTGTTTTTCAAGAGTTTGTGGATTTGAATAGATAAGGCTTTGACGTGACACTCGAATCTCATTAGACAGTTGTCAATTGTGCTGGGTCAGCGGTGAAGTCTTCAATTCCTGCTTGGAGAGGCCCGTCGATTGTTTTGGTAAATTCATAATTTTGTGAGCATTCCTTGTCAAGTCCTCGCTGCGGTCGTTGGTCCGGTTATCCTCGACAGAGGTGGCGCTGGTCGTCTTGGAGAAGATGACACTCTTGGCTGTAGGGACCTTGGCCTTCATTGTTGCGGAGGAGATGCTGGCCCCTCCTAAATTACGTTTCTTCCTTTCCCCCATCGGCCCCTTAGTTAATGCCAGAGGCCGGGGGTCACTCTAGATGGCTTCTTGACTGGCTTTACCAATTTAATAATCAATTTTTATTTTACAATATCAAAACCTCCCTCCATCAGCCCCCTGGTTGACACCAGGAACCAGGGGGCTCACTCTAGTAAGATGGCCTCTTGGTCGGCTTTGCTGATTTTACAATTAATTTCAAGTTTACAATATCAAAAGATGCAATCAAACGTGTGGTTTAAGGTCCCAGCACAAACTAGGGACCAATCTAGGCTATCTAAGGGGTACTCTGTTATTAGTAGGCATGGGAGCGATAAAACTAACCGTCCCAGAGAAGTTGTGTGACGGACAAGCTGCTGGTCTCTGTAACAATTTACTTAGATGAACAGTGAACAGAAACTTAGATTTAATAGTCACATTCTCTGTGACACGCATCAGGCCCATTCTTGACTACAGTTCTTGTGTGTGGAACCTTGGTTATGTCCAGGATGTGAATTTGCTTAAGTCTGTTCAGAGGAGGTTGATCAAACAGATGCACGGTCTGCATGGTCTGTCTGAGGTATCGTAACATGACAGGCTGATGGCTCTAAATTTGTGCTCTATTAAAGGCAGGATGCTGAGAAATTACCTCATAAAGTATGGGAGAGTTCTGTTTTGTGACATGGAGGGCTTTGATTTGTTCGTTTTGTTCCAGAGGCTGCTGGATGGTAGGACATGGGAGACATCCGCACCAACTCTTGGTGCCCCGCTGCTCTGTGGATGGGGCAAGGAGGTTTTTCAATGTTCAGTGCATTGGGATATGTGATGAGCTGCCTGCTGCTATTGGTTGTTCAAGATTTCTAGTTTTTTGTGGGGTTGTAGTCATGCTTAGTGTTTTTCATGAAGGGCATTGGGTGTGTTTTCTGAGAGCCAATAGTGAGCATCTCTTCCAACATCTTCCTGTTTGTTGTTCCTTGAAGTCCTTGTTGGTGCTGGCACACATGGCTATGCTGGCCTCTCTTGGCTCGGTGCACCCAACTATCGGGCTTGCTGAGCTCTTGTGGGGCTGCAAATTTAAGGAACAAAGGTAACAAATACTCCCCAGTCCCAGTTGCGCACTGACTGTGCAGCCTGTGGAGCCAACAGATACCAAGAGTAGTTGAGGGATAGTTGGAAACGCAAGCATATTCAATTTGTAACAATTGGCAATGTGCAGACAATCCAGACAACAACCTGCAAACTGATACACTGTCAGTGATCCTGATACTGTCTTTTTTTCCATCACGGTGGGGTTGACCACCAGCAGAACTTGACACTGGTCTACACTGTCCCCAATCATGTGCTTGTAACCTCCTTATCAATACCCATCAAAATCATGTGGCTATTCATTCACAAATCTACTCCACATCCTGTTGCTAGGCTCTGTCTACTCAGCAGCCTTCACATCCACCATATTTAAGGCACCAACTTGACTGCACTCCTCACATGATCAGCATTCAAAAAGCATCAGATAAGGCTGGATTCAATTTGCAAGACTTCCCCAGTTTTACGTTAAAAGTAAGATGCTATTTGCCTACATATAAATTTCTAGCTCGAATCAACTCACAAGCAGGTAAAGGGAGCAGCCACGTTTGGTTAGGCCTGTTATCTTGCTTGCTCTTAGCTGAATATCTCTCTCAGGAAGAGTGTAGATGTTGAACTCTCCACCAATAGAGACGTCAGGACAAACACATGAGATCTGAGTGATCTCATCACTGTATCCTGAAATGGAAAACCAAAATTAAACAAATTATCAGTAACTTGTTAGCTACTACAAAAATCCATTGGAAAACATGCATAACAGTAACAATACAGATGATTAACAATCCAATGCCTAATTCAACTCAAGGCAAATTACAGCTAGCTACATCTTTTTATGTTTGACAACAAAGGTGTTTATATCTGAAATGCTGGTTGTTAAGTTAAGAGTATTAATTACTCAGTTTAGACCAGAAAACATAGTTATCTCTAAGGTGAAGGACTTCTCATTCTCACATCACAATTTAAATATATCAAGTGTCAGGTTGGATTAGTCCGCAGTATATTAAGGAAGGAAACACTTGTCTGAGCAGATCCATTTTTGATGGCTAATGTGGGGCTACTGCACACAGGCAGCTTGGTTGAATATAAATATATCTTTTAATTACACAATATATGTGTATATATGTAT
>SDVV010039484.1:0-10625 GCA_016164225.1 Gammarus roeselii | reverse complement strand
TATGCATTGAATATTTCAGGTTCATTTCGTGCCTATTTATTGGCTGATGTTATATTGTAATGTAATACCAAACAATGAATTGTTCTTTCACAAAAATCTTCCTAAAAGCCGCGCTGTCCTCCCAAAGCGCGCACTGGGACCCGGTCGGTGGTGCTACTGCGGCGATGGTTTATTTTTAGCTGGCCGCGCACCGTCCACGTACGGCCACAAACGCTGTTCATTTAATGCCGCAAATATTTATATGAGGCGCTAAACTTAGTCATGGTCTGGGTGATGGTCGCTGGTCTGGAGGATGTTGGTCCGGGGCAACACCAGCGACGGGTGTCGGAGGGGCTCTCAGAAGGGTACTTCAATTGTATGTTGTCTGTTGGTTGAGGCAACACCATGGACAAGGGTCGAAGGTGCTCTCAGAAGGGTCGTTCAATTCTATGTTGTCTGTTGGTTGAGGCAACACCATGGACAAGGGTCGAAGGTGCTCTCAGAAGGGTCGTTCAATTGTATGTTATCTGTTGGTTGAGGCAACACCATGGATAAGGGTCGAAGGTGCTCTCAGAAGGGTCGTTCAATTGTATGTTGTCTGTTGGTTGAGGCAACACTATGGATAAGGGTCGAAGGTGCTCTCAGAAGGGTCGTTCAATTGTATGTTGTCTGTTGGTTGAGGCAACACCATGGACAAGGGTCGGAGGTGCTCTCAGAAGGGTTGTTCAATTGTAGGTTGTCTGTTACTTGAGACAATACCATGGACGGAGGTCGGTGGTGCTCCAAGACGGTCCTGTAGTTGTAGGTTTCCTGTTGATCGGGGCAACACCAGAGACGACGCGGTTCGTTGGCGCTTTCCGAAAGTCCGGGAATTTTAATGTCGTGGGATGATCAGCGAGGACAGATTGGAAGTGAAGATAATAAGATCGCTTGTCCGGCAGCGCATCTTACGTCTTCAAACTTGGCAGAAGTTACTGAGATGTAAAAGTGACCTCAAGTGCTTGGATCTGGGAATTCACTCTGCTTGCAATCCTCTTTCAAAATTAGAATATATCAAACTTTTCATTTTGTCATGGGGGAATTTCTTGAAACCATCTGAGATAGAAAACTCCGAACTGCGCCTGGGTGTTTGGAGAATTGGTGTTCTGACCTTGGTAGATTCTATTTTATTTAATGCTATTCGTATGGATGAATTGTGCATAGATATTTCATTGCATTATATTTGCAACGACTATGTTGGATTACAGCCCTCCCGCAGATCTGAAAATTTATTTAAAAAAATATTAGCCTACCTGATGCAGGTTAGGAATGGAAATCAAGATTTAATTCGTCATCTGACGTATTTTGCTCAATTATAATCCTTGCGAATGAACCACACCACAACAGCACGTCGCTGACTATGCACCAGGGGCGCATACAATCTTGCCAAGGCCTTGTCTGCCAAACTCCGCTCACTATGGTCGCCGGCATCTCTGTGTGACAGAAGAGGAGACTATTGATGGCAACAATTGAATATAACAAATAATGCACGATGTTGCAGAACGAATACGAAAAAACAATGCCTTTCTGAAACAATAATCCCATTTGGGTCATTATTTTCTCTGCTGGCTGTGGTTCAGGGCTTGTTTTGACCGAGTGTTGTTCCTAGCGTTGGGTCTGAACAGAGGCTGTCTGCCCTCAACAGCAGCTGGGCGGGTAAGACAGATGACCGTACCCGGGCACAAAGGGACCTTTACGGAGTCAGGGGGAGATAGGATAACGCGGACGGATGGTGGGTGGGCTGGTTTGGGGGGTAAAAAGGCAGCTGGTGAGAGAGGTAAACTTGGGCTGGTGATTGAGGGCCTAGTGAAGATGGTTGGTGAGCTGGTGTATGGGGCTGGAAATGAGGGGGTCTAGCGAAGGGGGCCTAGTGATGGGGGCCAGTGAAGGAGGGCTGTAGAGAGTGACTGCTGATCATGACTGGCACAACGAACTGATGGCGAGGGAGGAGGAGGCGGTAAGGGTGATTGTGAAGGGTGAAGATGGTGCTAATGATAAGTTCGCACGTGAAATAGTGGTTCCCGTAGTGAAGAGGAGGAGGGCAGTGAAGGGGCGCTCTTTGTGATCATGAGAATACTGGTGAAAGAGGGTTGGTGAGCGGACACCCGTTGTGATCCTGAACGCAGCTGAAGGGCCGAGAAGCGGAGCGGAACTACAACAGGTAACGGCCGAGAAAAATGAACAGGAAAGGTATATTCCCTTTGTCTAAATGTGGTTAGGACCAGATAGGTAAATTTTTCAAAAGCGACGATGGGATAGACAGCAGCGGATATGAAATGGAAGCTGCTTGATTAGGAAGGACGGTAATATATTATTTGGATTGTTGAATTGATTGCGTGAGTATTTACACGCGTGACATGGAAAAAACTGTTGATTGATGTAGTTCTGTACACGTTTACTGAATTCCATACTGTCCATGTTACAATAAATAGAATATTTTGAGTAAACAATGCTCCAAAATCCAGGCAGGAATAGGGTGTAACATTGCTTCCTTTCTTCATCTCTCTCTAGCCCGGCGTTGCTCTTCGTAAATCCAACCTCCAATCTATACCTGTCATCTATAATCCTAAGTTATAACTTTTATATATAACTCTATCTTTCTTATTTCTCTTATTTTGTGTTCTTGATCCACCCACCCGGCATGCCTCATCACTTTCCATTCATCATCCACTGTTCCAACATCAGGCTGGGCCCGTTTCAGATCCACCCTTTTCTGTCATATCGTAACCCGTTCTTGTTCCCTTTTCCTCAGCAGACACCGTCGTTATCCGTTCTAAATTCACCTTCTTCTGCTGCCTTCGTTTTCTGTTTTAGTTTCACCACTTTCTGTTTCGTCGTGGCACGTTCTAGAACCCACTTCCCCTGCCTGCCGTTGCATGTTTTTCATTCATCCCTCTTCTCATGTCATGTCGCCCGTTCTAGATCCCCCCTCCTCGCCCCCCTCATGACCCTACCTCCCAGCTGTATAATCCCACGGGTTGGATGCTAACTTCTGAATGTATACCTTGGCTTTGATCGATCGTTCCAGGGTAGCTCTGTGCGTTAAGCAACTAATTAAAACCCCTGTCAAGTTTTCCACTTCTCTTATTTGTTTTATTTGTTGTTTTCTTTTGAATTTTGCTTACTCGATGATTTATTTTTAATTTGGGGTAGTGTGGCTCTTACACCAGCTCGGATTATGAATTGACTATTTTTCTGTACTCGTTTCTATAAATGAGACTGGGAGAGATATTTATTACTCTCACATACTAGGTTGTCCAGCCAGGTCATTGAAGTGATTAACACCATAAAGTAACATTCAAACTCCATTGTTGGTCAATTTGATGAATTGTATCTAATAAAACAACCCAAGGTGACACATTAAAACTGAGCCATCTGTCACCTAGAGACTCAGCATTGATGACCTGGTGACATTGATCGTGGTGACCTCATAAGTTCCGTACCAGCGAGCATACACGACACAGGCGTCATGTAGTGGTCTCTCTGTTA
The DNA here is from genome assembly GCA_016164225.1 of Gammarus roeselii. Lineage (NCBI taxonomy): Eukaryota > Metazoa > Arthropoda > Malacostraca > Amphipoda > Gammaridae > Gammarus > Gammarus roeselii. The sequence goes on along the minus strand of SDVV010039484.1, from coordinate 7,118 downwards.
CTATGCTCTAATAAAAACATACAATAACAGTTAGTGTTGCTGTGCACTAGCAAGCTTGCTAACCACAGGCGGAAAATAGTGACGTTTGAGGCTCCGCACTAGCGAACATACAAGCAGCAGTCGTCGTGTTGTGGTGGTTTTTGCTCTGCACTAACGAGCATACGAGCAACAGACGTCAAGTAATAGTCTCTCTATTTCCCTCTCCAAGCGAGCATACGAGCAACAGACGTCAAGTAATAGTCTCTCTATTTCCCTCTCCAAGCGAGCATACGAGCAACAGACGTCAAGTAATAGTCTCTCTATTTACCTCTCCAAGCGAGCATACGAGCAACAGACGTCAAGTAATAGCCTCTCTATTTCCCTCTCCAGGCGAGCATACAAGCAACAGACGTCAAGTAATAGTCTCTCTATTTCCCTCTCCAGGCGAACATACAAGCAACAGACGTCAACTAATAGTCTCTCTATTTCCCTCTCCAGGCGAGCATACAAGCAACAGACGTCAAGTAATAGTCTCTCTATTTCCCTCTCCAGGCGAGCATACAAGCAAAAGACGTCAAATAATGGCCTCTCTGTTGCTCGATTCAAGAGAGCAAACGAGCAGTAGATGTGAAGTGTTGGTCTTTCTTGCTCTGTTCAGTGAGCATGCATCCATCAGTCGTCGAAGGTTGACCTCTGTTAGTTAGCACCGGTGGTCTCTCTGTTGCTCTGTTCAGTGAGCATGCATCCATCAGTCGTCGAAGGTTGACCTCTGTTAGTTAGCACCGGTGGTCTCTCTGTTGCTCTGTTCAGTGAGCATGCATCCATCAGTCGTCGAAGGTTGACCTCTGTTAGTTAGCACCGGTGGTCTCTCTGTTGCTCTGTTCAGTGAGCATGCATCCATCAGTCGTCGAAGGTTGACCTCTGTTAGTTAGCACCGGTGGTCTCTCTGTTGCTCTGTTCAGTGAGCATGCATCCATCAGTCGTCGAAGGTTGACCTCTGTTAGTTAGCACCGGTGGTCTCTCTGTTGCTCTGTTCAGTGAGCATGCATCCATCAGTCGTCGAAGGTTGACCTCTGTTAGTTAGCACCGGTGGTCTCTCTGTTGCTCTGTTCAGTGAGCATGCATCCATCAGTCGTCGAAGGTTGACCTCTGTTAGTTAGCACCGGTGGTCTCTCTGTTGCTCTGTTCAGTGAGCATGCATCCATCAGTCGTCGAAGGTTGACCTCTGTTAGTTAGCACCGGTGGTCTCTCTGTTGCTCTGTTCAGTGAGCATGCATCCATCAGTCGTCGAAGGTTGACCTCTGTTAGTTAGCACCGGTGGTCTCTGCTGCTCTGCAGCGGCAATCATACTAGCAGTAGACGTGGAACCGTGACCTCAAAAACTCTATAACTGTGAGAAAAAACAAAATTGTCCAGTTTTGATCTCCCTGTTAATCTGCACCAGTAATCATGCAAGTAGTAGACGTCGAACCGTGACCTTATCAACTCTGCACCAGTGAACAAACGCAAAAGTCGTCACGCTTTGATCTGCCTGTTGCTCTGCGCTGTCGAGCATACAAGCAACGAACGACAAGTGCTGGTGTCTTTCTTCCCAGTGCACAACCGAGCAGATACCGAATAGCTCACACAAATTTTGTCCTCACCTTCTGCATTCTCCTGTTAAAGGTTTGTTTAAACTAAATCAAGTCATTTATTAGAAAGACGTTAACATAACATCATAAGGAATTTCGAATTAACAATACTTCAATGAAATGGGCTTGATATCACGAGAAGAAGAACACCGAGAAGGTGATCTTGCGCTTCGAAGTTATATAATGTTTCGAGGGATATTTGATTTATTTGACTGACTAGGAATACTAATAATGTTGTGGAGTGGGAATTAATCCTTTGACCGACCAGGAATACTAATAATGTTATCAAGTGGGAATCGATTTATTTGGCCAACAAGGAATACTTTTGAACTTCGAGATCAAAGAGTCGAGTAGGGTGGCAGCTTCAAAAAAGTTGCTTCAGAGGAGTCGATGTCCTTTGATCAGGGATACAAAAGGCGGGGATCAGGGATTCTGTGGCAGGGGTCTAGGATGAATCAGGAATTCAGTAACGTAGATCAGGGATACTAGTGCGGGGATCAGAGATCCTGTGGCATAGAGCAGAGATACAGGCGGGGATCAGAGATGCTATGAAGGGGATCAACATACTGTGGCGGCGATCTAGGATGCATCAGGGATTGAGTGACGTAGATCAGGGAAATTGTTGCGGGGATGAGGGATACTGTGGCATGGATAAGAGATACTGTGGCGGGGATCAGGGGTGCTATGAAGGGGATCAGCATACTGTAGCGAGGATCAGGGATACTGTGGCGGGATTTAGGGGTACTGAAGTGTGGATCAGGAAAACTGTGACGGAGTCAGGGATACTATGACGGAGATCAGCATATTGTTGCGGATCAGGGATACTGTGACATAGATCAGAGATACTATGACGGAGGCTAAGACTGATGTAGCGTGGATTTGGGATACTGTGGCGGGGATCAGGGATACTGTGGCGAGGATATGGGAGACTTAGGCAGGGATCGGATAAACTTTGACTTGGGTCAGGGATACTGTAGTGGTGATGAGAGATAGTGTGACGAAGATCAGGGATACACTGACGGAGATAAGGGATACTCTGGCGGGTCTCCTGCATACTGTGGCGGGGATCAGGAATAGTGTTGTGGGTATCAGGGATACGGTGGCGGAGACCAGGGTAGTCTGGCGGGGATCAGGGATACTGTGGGTTGCTTTTCAAGGCATTCTATTGATGATGTCGCTGGCGAGAGGCACTCACACGACGCCAGTTGATAGCGTCAGTGTGGGATTCCTAGATAGGGCTATGCTGTAAGTGGAGACAAGCAGGAGTTTCAAGTGAGTAAATTTCTAAAATTGACTGTTGACAGACACGTAGGGCAGTTCTATCTAGTGAGAAGACAGCGATGTTTATTTGTTTAAATACGTTTGTGCGGAGGAGGCTTGAAATGATTTTACTAGTTGACAATGTGTGCTGCTTCTCAGAATACTAAATCTTTGAATGGCAGCGTGCATAGTGTGATGTCTTTGGATGACCGTGTGCATTGTGTTGTCTTTGGATGACATCGTGCATAGTGTGATGTCTTTGGATGACCGTGTGCATTGTGTTGTCTTTGGATGACAGCGAGCATAGTGTGCTGTCTTTGGATGACAGCGTGCATTGTATTGTTTTTGGATGACAGCGTGCATTATGATGTCTTTGGATGACTGTGCATAGTGTGTTGTCTTTGGATGACAGCGTGCATAGTGTGTTGTCTTTGGATGACAGCGTGGATTGTGTTGTCTTTCGATGACAGCGTGCATAGTGTGATGTCTTTGGATGACCGCGTGCATTGTGTTGTCTTTGGATGACAGTGAGCATATTGTGATGTCTTTGGATGACTGTGCATAGTGTGTTGTCTTTGGATGACAGCGTGCATAGTGTGTTGTCTTTGGATGACAGCGTGCATTGTGTTTTCTTTGGATGACAGCGTGCATAGTGTGCTGTCTTTGGATGACAGCGTGCATTGTATTGTTTTTGGATGTCAGCGTGCATAGTGTGCTGTCTTTGGATGACCGTGGGCATTGTTTTGTCTTTGGATGACAGTGTGCATAGTGTGCTGTCTTTGGACGACAGCGTGCATATTTTGCTGTCTTTGGAAGACCGTGTGCATTGTGTTGTCTTTGGATGACAGCGTGCATAGTGTGCTGTCTTTGGATGACAGCGTGCATAGTGTGCTGTCTTTGGACGACAGCGTGCATTGTGTTGTCTTTGGATGACCATGTGCAGTGTGTTGTCTTTGGATGACAGAGTGCATAGTGTGCTGTCTTTGGATAACCGTAAGCATCGTGTTGTCTTTGGATAACAGTGTGCATTGTGTTGTCTTTGGAAGACAGTGTGCATAGTTTGCTGTCTTTGGATGGCCGTGTGCATTGTGTTGTCTTTGGATGACAGTGTGCATAGTGTGCTGTCTTTGGATGACAGCGTGCATAGTGTGCTGTCTTTGGATGACCGTGTGCATTGTGTTGTCTTTCGATGCCAGTGTGCATAGTGTGTTGTCTTTGGTTGACAGCGTGCATAGTGTGCTGTCTTCGAACGACAGCGAGCATTGTATTGTCTTTGGATGACCGTGTGCATTGTGTTGTCTTTGGATGACAGTGTGCATAGTGTGCTGTCTTTGGATGACCGTGTGCATTGTGTTGTCTTTGGATGACAGCATGAATTGTGTTGTCTTTGGCTGACAGCGTGCATAGTGTGCTGTCTTTGGATGACAGCGTGCATAGTGTGCTGTCTTTGGATGACCGTGTGCATTGTGTTGTCTTCCGATGACAGGGTGCATAGTGTGTTGTCTTTGGATGACAGCGTGCATAGTGTGCTGTCTTTGGATGACCGTGTGCATTGTGTTATCTTTGGATGACAGTGCGCATAGTGTGTTGTCTCTGGATGACAGTGTGCATAGTGTGCTCTCTTTGGATGACAGCGTGCATTGTGTTGTCTTTGGATGACAGTGAACATATTGTGATGTTTTTGGATGACAGCGTGCATAGTGTGCTGTCTTTGGATGACAGCGTGCATTGTGTTGTCTTTGGATGACAGTGTGCATAGTGTGTTGTCTCTGGATGACAGTGTGCATAGTGTGCTATCTATGGATGACCGTGCGCATTGTGTTGTCGTTGGATGGCAGTGAGCATATTGTGATGTCTTTGGATGACTGTGTGCATAGTGTGTTGTCTTTGGATGACAGCGTGAATTGCGTTGTCTTTGGATGACAGTGAGCATATTGTGATGTCATTGGATGACTGTGTGCATAGTGTGCTGTCTTTGGATGACAGCGTGCATTGTGTTGTCTTTGGATGACAACGTGCATAGTGTGCGGTCTTTGGATGACCGTGCGCATTGTGTTGTCTTTGGATGACACTGTGCATTGTGTGTGGTCTTTGGATGACAGTGTGCATAGTGTGATATCTCTATATGGCTGTGTGCATAGTGTGATGTCTTTGGATAACAGTGTGCACTGTGTGATGTCTTTGAATGACAGTGTGCATAGTGTGATGTTTTTATATGGCTGTGTGCATTGTGTGATGTATTTGGATGACAGTGTGCATTGTGTGATGTCTTTGGATGTCAGTGTGCATAGTGTGATGTCTTTGGATGTCAGTGTGCATAGTGTGATGTCTTTGGATGTCAGTGTGCATAGTACGTTGAACTCGTGATTGCAATAATCTGAAAACGCCAGGGAAATAAGTTCATCTTATATATTACATGACATACTCTACATACTCTACGGAGCTGAGGCTTGGGGGGTGAGAGCAGTGGAGAGAAGAAGAATGAATGTTTTCGAGATGAAATGTTTGAGGAGCATGGCTGGAGTAACGCTGAGAGACCGGATCACCAACGACGTGGTTCGAATCAGAACAGGGATGGTTAAGAAGTTGGAAGACAGAGTTGATTCGCGTGTTCTGAGATGGTTCGGGCACATGGAGAGGATGGTTGAAGGGAGATTGGTGAAAAAGGTGATGAAGGCGGAGGCGAGTGGTCGCAGGCCTAAAGGTAGACCGAAGTTTCGGTGGATGGATGGTGTGAAGCAGGCGTTTTGTAGGAGAGACATGAATGTGGAGGTGGCAAGAGAGCGTGCAATGAACAGGCGTGAGTGGATTTGAACAGGAATGGTTGATTTTGAGGCTGCTCTGTTGTGCTTTCCCGCACTTGGCATCCCGCTGTCAGGATGGTCGTGGGTGGGGGAAGCCCGGTTATTATGTCGCGGCGGGGGTAAACCAGGAAAAACTGTCGGGCCCTGCTGCTGACGACGGATCCTCGGACTGCACTTGGGACCCAGAGTGTATGTTGACGGGGTACCGGCCGGACCCTTTAGCACAAAAGGGCTAAGTTGTGTGAGTGTGAGCGTATGAGGGTGTGAGGTGCGCCTTGCCGTCGGCCACCCCTCTTTCTGGGGGATGCGACCTAGTGTCTGTATCTGTATCTGTAATATATTACAAACAGTTTCGACCGTTTCGAGCCGTGGGAGATGCCCACCGCTCTTATCAGACTCGCGATGTACTCTGCGCTCTTGGCTGTCATTGTCCATCACAATAGAAAAATTCAGCCAGCCATGTGGGCGCTTGCTGGCTGTACGTTCCTGAACCATGTTCGCTGAGGATCCTCTGCAGAGGAGTGTAAAAAGTAGTTGCACAGCTCAGGAATGGTTTTGGATGCATTCATGAAGCTATGAAGCAACATACCGACAACCAATTGGAATAATAATAATAAAGAATTTAGTTAAAGTGCAATTGATGCTGTTGAATAGTCCGTTAAAATTATATTTCTCGGAGATTTATCATCGGTAGGAATGTACCGGGACGTACGATTCGGAATCTGTTGTGATAATCCTAATTAGAAATAGCTCCCAAGTCCCACTCAAAACATATGGAAACAAGGACATTGCAAATCTCGAAGGACGTTCATAAATATCGTCTTGGCTCTTAAAGATCTTGGCGTCAAATGGAGAAAGTTTTACTGATACATAACCATTTTTGAAGTAAACACGAGCAGCCACATCTTAGCGGAAAAGAAATGGTCATAAAAGCTTTCAGTTAGATGATCCGGAAGCCCGTTCTTGCAGATTGCCCAAGAATTTGGAATAATCTGGTGAATTTCAGCTGAAGTTGCAAGCATCGTGACGATGCATCGCACACGACAGGTTTGTTATCAGGTGAGGTGGGTTGACGGTTCTCGACGCCAACTGGTGGAGTGCTTGCCTCAGACCGGACCAGCTGACGGTTCTTGACGCCAACTGGTAGAGTGTCAGCCTTAGACAGGACCAGCTGACGGTTCTTGACGCCAACTGGTAGAGTGTCAGCCTTAGACAGAACCAGCTGACGGTTCTTGACGCCCATTGGTAGAGTGTCAGCCTTCGACAGGACCAGCTGACGGTTCTCGACGCCAACTGGTGGAGTGCTTGCCTCAGACCAGACCAGCTGACGGTTCTTGACGCCAACTGGTAGAGTGTCAGCCTTAGACAGGACCAGCTGACGGTTCTTGACGCCAACTGGTAGAGTGTCAGCCTTAGACAGAACCAGCTGACGGTTCTTGACGCC
>SDVV010039483.1:0-10625 GCA_016164225.1 Gammarus roeselii | reverse complement strand
GCTCTCAGCCTCTAGGCTCTCAGCCTCTAGGCTCTCAGCCTCTAGGCTCTCAGCCTCTAGGCTCTCAGCCTCTAGGCTCTCAGCCTCTAGGCTCTCAGTCTCTAGGTTCTCAACCTCTAAACTTCACCCTATAGGCTCTCAACCTCTAGACTTCACCCTCTACGCTCACAACCTCTAGGCTATCAGCCTCTAGGCTCTCAGCCTCTAGGCTCTCAGCTTCTAGGCTCTCAGCCTCTAGGTTCTCAGCCCCTAGGCTCTTAGCCTCTAGGCTCTCAGCCTCTAGGTTCTCAACCTATAAACTTCACCCTCTAGGCTCTCAACCTCTAGACTTCACCCACTAGGTTCCTAACCTCTAGACTCTCAACCACTAGACTTCCCCCTCTAGGCTCTCAACCTCTAGACTTTCAAGCTCTAGGCTCACAACCTATTGTTGAAGTAACAATATGAAACGCAATTTTCATAATTGAAAAGTATGGTTTATTATTGCCGCTTTTTTGGAATAAATTACCTTGCCAGTAATATCTATCAATATCAATATAAATACAATGAGTATGCATCATAATTTTTCAAATTGTCCCAGTAAATTTGAATCTGCCAGCCTAGAACATGGGTACACTATAGTATGATGGCGGTGAACTAATCGGATATAAATGATCTAATTACCAAACATAGTGCACGAACGACCGATGTTCAGCACGCGGTTACGAGCGTCACAGTAGCCAGACTAGTGCAGGTGGATCTGCGGTGCTACACGACAAGAAAGACTGTTGTGACATAAGCACCGCAAGCAGGAGTCCACGGTCCGATTATTGTTCCTTTACATTGGATTGACCCCACTGACCCTAGCTCTGGAGGTCATACTTCTTGCTTGGTAATATTGAGTTGATGCGTTGTCACCAATTTGATAAACGAATCTGGGCAATCTGTCAATGAGCTTTAACATGACTTCAGAGGCCTAGCGCTCATGACTTCAGAGGCCTAGCGCTCATTACAGTTGGCCTTCAAATGGAACACTACGGCTAGAGTCGAACTTGAAGCATATTATCTGAAAAGTGTCGACACTACTCACATGAACAAACTGCCATGTTCCACTGATATACAAAATCACAATTGAAAAAAATAATCAGTTCAAACTATTGTATACACCAAGCTGTTATAAGCCTGACCGTGGATTTCGGAAGATAGCGTTCCCTTAAAGCTCTACCTTCAAACTGAAACAGAGGAACCTATGGAAAGCGCCATCTTGGAAGCCATCAGTGCGCGGCCAACGTCTTGCTTATCAGCGCCCAACGGACGATGATGGACGTCCTCGACTGATTAGCAAGATAAAGATAACAACCAATCTAGAGCAGATCGCTGTATGTAGTTGCTGTTACCAGTTACTTTGTCCTAAGTTCTGCACCAGAATATCGGTCACAGTATCTGGAAACGTGTCTAGATAAAGAAACTTACCGAACAGTTATAACAATTAACAACTTTCCTGCACAAGCTCTCTCAGTGCCTCCTGTATCATGCGTAGATCGGCAAGGCGTCCGAGGTTTTAATCAGTGATAACAATAGGCCCCCCGCCGGTGCTGATAGTAGTAATTGCTTAAACGAATCACATCTTTAGCTTCCTAATCCTCTTAATACTGCAATCGTGCGTAAGGACGTCGATTGTTTGTAGTTTCTGTTACGCCGGCGTTGGTATCCTTGATAAGGTTTGTGTCAATGATGATAATAAGAGCGCTCCAGTTCCTGGGTGTGCGACGTTGCGTCATGTTAACTATACAGTCAGCGGTAAAAGTGCTTCCACATGTTCATTATATAATGCAGTTTGAGTTATTCACCATATAGGAAAACAAAAATTATACAAATTCAAATTGTACGGAAACGGCGTAACATAAATTTGCCTTTCATCAGCTAGAGTAGAACACAAAGAGAAGGGAGCTATTATCACCGCCGACTGTACGTATTCACTGCCATCATGAACTAGATTGAGAGATTCGTTGATCCAATATCAGGAACTTGACGTTCGATAAACTAACAATCAATGGGGCCGGTAGTTCAGCCTATGAAATAGGGATGGACTGCCCTACTATAACAGATCAGTATTGATAGAACTACCCCACCCTACTATACTATACTGCCCTACTATAACAGATCAGTATTGATAGAACTACCCCACCCTACTATGCTATACTGCCCTACTATAACAGATCAGTATTGATAGAACTACCCCACCCTACTATGCTATACTGCCCTACTATAACAGATCAGTATTGATAGAACTACCCCACCCTACTATACTTTACTGCCCTACTATAACAGATCAGTATTGATAGAACTACCCCACCCTACTATACTATACTGCCCTACTATAACAGATCAGTACTGATAGAACTACCCCACCCTACTATGCTATACTGCCCTACTATAACAGATCACAAATGGAAAAGCGTATTTCAATGTATTCACATATTCCTTGAACAATGTAATTGTAAATACTTGCGAATTTGTCAAAATTTAGCGCCACTATCATAGAAATTTTTAACGATTTTTACGATCTTGGACAATCAACTGGAACTGTCAAACTGGTCGAGTCACACACTTCTGGTCGAGTCACACACTTTTGACTCTTTCTATACTCATCCGTTTTTTATTTGACTGTTTTATTAGACCTCATGCCAAGGACACAAAACTCGGAACGAGGGCTATTGAACCGTCTTTCCCATCAGCGTCTGTCGTATGTCAGCTTGCCCAATTAACTCCCCCCCCCCTCCTCCTTGCAATTTCAACTTGGGGTGGCCCGTCAATTGGCCAACAATTCTGTTCTCTTTCATCAGAAATCGTCTGCTTATTTGAGTAATTCGGAAATTCAAATTTCTGACACCCCTTTCTAGGAGCTCTGCAAGATGCCGTGATTGCTCGTCTTGTTCTGGAGTGATAAATTGACTCTAGGTATAAAATGTTGTGATGAAATTGGTGTATTTTATTCCATAAATAGAGTGGTATGAAGGCCATCGCGCAATCCCATAATGGCAGACATCACTATATGACACTACTAAAATAATCGTGATATTAAACAGAATTCAAAAAAGGTGTCGATATGTTTTATATTATTTAAATTATGCTTGTTTTATTGAACAAGCAACCTGCGTATGTAGCCCACATGCATATGCTGGTCTCATGCATAGGATTTGTTGCGTTGAGCTCAAAATATGCATAGAAACCGCACGTAACAAAGACATTGCAACGATGATTTGATTTCAACTGGTGCACTTTGAAATCATGTTGAAGAATTATAAACCCACAAATGACAATGGGCTTATCCAATAAACGTTAATACCAATGACCTGACGCGATGAGTGGGGTAACTACAATTTTTTTTAACATCATTCGACCACTCGTCGCTTCATCAAAAGGGTAAAAAACTCTCCTTAGATGAACGCAAAACAGTTACACCACGAAGTGATGCTGTCATGAACTACATTGGGGCCAGCATCCACACGAGAGGCAGACGGGGCACCACAATGTCCTATGCATCACTACTTGGAAAGTGTTTAGGCCTGAACAGCACATGAATACACTGGATACAGATGTTTCATCAAAGTGCCCTATGCGTAACAACTTACCGGGAGTATGTATCTGTACAGCATATCCACAGATTAAGAGGCAGACGGTTCTTCACATCACAACTTACCAAGTGTACGAGCCAGTACATCGCATACATACACACTGGAGACAGATGGATCACCCCCGCGCGACATGTATCACAACTTACCCAGTGTCCGCGCCCGCACAGCGCATCCACACAGGAGACAGATAGTGCACCACAGTGCCACTTGCATTACAGTGTTCATCTTGTTGGATTTGTTTGGTAACTTGCTCTGGATAACTCGATGAACGGTAACAGAGTGTTTGCACCTTTACTGCCGAGTAAATCGATGGAATGCTTGGAAATATTCAAGGATTACTGATCAGTGTACAATAGATTAACTTCAAACGGTGTACTGAACTTCAATCTGTATACTGAACTTCAATCTGTATACTGAACTTCTGAAACTGCGGACAACAATGAGCATTGAATACTTTACTTCTACTTACTTAAGATAACTATTAAATGGGTTATCACATACGACCATGCTTCATAGATAAGACAAGAGATCAATTCCACCAATCGGTGACTGAAATTAAGACAAGTAAATGCAAGATAAATATATTGGCCCGATCGTCTCTGCTGTGACGTAGGGCTTGCGAGTCTAAACGACGTAATGCTTGCGAGTCAAAACGACGTAATGCTTGCGAGTCAAAACGACGTAAAGTTTACGAGTTAAAACGACGAAATGCTTGCGATTCAAAACGACGTAATGCTTTCAAGTCAAAAAAAGCTAATTTTTGCGAGTCAAAACGACGTAATGCTTGCGAGTCAAAATGACGTAATGCTTGCGAGTCAAAACGACGTAGTGCTCGCGAGTCAAACGACGTAATGCTTGCGAATCAAAACGAAGTAGTGCTTGTGAGTCAAACTATGTAATGTTTGCGAGTCAAAACAACTTAATGATTGCGAGTTAAAACGACGTAATGTTTGTGAGTCAAAACGACGTAATGCTTGCGAGCCATGACGACGTAATGCTTGCGAGTCAAACGACGTAATGTTTACGAGTTAAAATGACGAAATGCTTGCGAGTCGAAATGACGTAATGGTTGCGAGTCAAAAAGACGTGATGTTTGCGAGTCAAAACGACGTAATGCTTGCGAGTCAAAATGACGTAATGTTTACGAGTCGAAACGATGTAATGTTTGCGAGTTGAAACGACGTAATGCTTGCGAATCAAAACGCAGTAGTTCTTGCGAGTCAAAACGAAGTAGTTCTTGCGAGTCAAAACGACGCACCGCTTGCGAGTCAAAACGATGCAATGCTTGCGAGTCAAAACGACGTAATGCTTGCGAGACAAAACGACGTAATGCTTGCGAGTCAAACCGACGTAATGTTTACAAGTTAATACGACGAAATGCTTGCGAGTCAAACGACGTAATGCTTGCGAGTCAAAACGACGTAATGTTTACGAGTGTAAACGACATAATGCTTACGAGTCAAAAAGACGTAATGTTTGCGAGTCAAAACGACGTAATGCTTGCGAGTCAAAATGACGTAATGCTTGAGAGTCAAAACGACGTAGTGCTTGCGAGTCAAAACGATGTAATGCTTGCGAATCAAAACGAAGTAGTTCTTGCGAGTCAAAACGATGTAATGTTTGCGAGTCAAAACGACGCACTGCTTACGAGTCAAGACGACGTAATGCTTGCGAGTCAGAACGACGTAATGTTTGCGAGTCAATACGACTTAATGCTTGCGAGCCAAACGACGTAATGCTTGCGAGTCAAAACGACGTAATGCTTGCGAGTCAAAACGACGTAATGTGTACGAGTTAAAACGACGAAATGCTTGCGAGTCAAAACGACGTAATGCTTGGGAGTCAAAACGACGTAATGTTTTCGAGTTAAAACGACGAAATACTTGCGAGTCAAAACGACGTAGTGCTTGCGAGTCAAAAAGACGTAATGTTTGCGAGTCAAACGACGTAATGCTTGCGAGTCAAAACGATGTAACGCTTGCGAGTCAAAACGACGTAATGCTTGCGAGTCAATACGACGTAATGCTTGCGAGTCAAAACGATGTAATGCTTGCGAGTCAAAGCGACGTAATGTTTGCCAGTCAAAATGACCAATAGAGAAACGGAATGTGAATTTTCACTTATTATATCGTTTAGTTGAAGTTTCAAATCTTATCATTTATAATTGTCACTCACTGTTACGCTTTAGAGTATCTATACTGAGGCATGTTACTAAAGTGATGTTTGCTCGCCGTGTTTCCCCCTTTGCTGCTGACACTGCACTAGGCACGGCAGTAGCAGCATCATGGCGTCGAGAATTAAATAGAGAATAATATAAAATATCCTTCCACAAAAATCAATAAGAATAAGTTGCGATCGCTTACATCCTTTCGCACACCGTTTAATTATCTCAGGTATCGATATTAGTTTTATTGTCTCGGCGTATCGGTATTAATTTAATTATCTCAGCGTACCGGCATTAGTATATTTATCTCAGCGTATCGGTATTAGTTTAATTATCTCAGTGTATCGGAATTGGTTAAATTATCTCAGCGTATCAGTATTAGTTTATTTATCTTAGCGTATTGGTATTAGTTTAATTATCTCAGCGTATCGGTATTAGTTTATTATCTCAGCGTATCGGCATTAGTTTAATTATCTTAGCGTATCGGTATTAGTTTAATTATTTCAGCGTATCGGTATAAGTTTAATCATCTCAGCGTATCGGTATCAGTTTAATTATCTCAGCGTATCGGTATAAGTTTTATTATCTCAGCGTATCGGTATTAGTTTAATTATCTCAGCGTATCGGTATTAGTTTATTTACCTCAGCGTATCGGTATTAGTTTAATTATCTCAGTGTATCGGTATTTGTTAAAGTATCTCAGCGTATCAGTTTTAGTTTATTTATCTTAGCGTATCGGTATTAGTTTCATTATCTCAGCGTATCGGTATTAGTTTATTTATCTCAGCGTATCGGTATTAGTTTAATTATCTCAGCGTATGGGTATTAGTTTATTTATCTCAGCGTATCGGTATTAGTTTAATTATCTCAGCGTATCGTTATTAGTTAAATTATCTCAGCGTATCAGTATTAGTTTATTTATCTTAGCGCTGCTTGCAGTGTTCCCACTGCAAACAGCAATTCTATTAGTGATCTTATGTTTTATTGCTTCTTCCTGATTGCCAGTCATGTTTTGAGGAACACACCTAATAGAAGTTTTCAATTTTATGTGTAGTTTTCTATCAGTTGTGTTAACGCCAAGGTAGTTTTTAGAATATTTAATTGATAAAACACATAACAAATGCTGGAGTGTTGATCATGTAATGCTTCGTAACTTCAGTAAGGCGTCTTGAATGCATTTTCTATGTATACTAACTCCTCCATTCAATACTATCAATGAGCTAAACCCTTAAACCTATAGAAATGCTAGCCAATTTTATTTGCACTGCACCCTTATAATTTGTTGTAAACAATGGAGAATTATTTTATGCCGAGTTTACGAAAATGTTGCGTTCAATTCTTTCAACAAATGAGATTCAGGCTGGTATCGTTGCTGATGCACGAGTTTCAGCTCCAGATAATTAGATCACGCGGTGAATAAATGACTGCCAAAGTTAGAAAAACTGGAGACGCAACACAAGAAAAGTATGACCGACGATGCGAATGGTTTATATGAGATCAGTAATGCAGGAGCACTCAGAACGCATGATTGGGTAATAGCTGGCTTTTCTCCAAAAGCTTATATTATGCAATCGTGCGAACTTATTGAACAAACAGTTAATAATGGTTTGATAAGTAAAATGTTCATGAATATTATAAGTGATTTTTTTCCGCTATCTAATCACTAAAACAGCAAACGTAAGTGATAAATTTCCACTTCCGACATTGTTATTTTCAACTATTTTTTGCCATAAAAAGCACGACACTGGCTTCAATAAGCCGACCACGTGTAGCAGGCAGCAGAGGAGGAGCGGTCCCGAGACCAGCTCCATACGCTGTCCCTTGCCACTCTGACAGCTACAAGGAGCCGCCGTCTCTTTTATAGCCGTCGTTACGTGGGTGGCGCTAATCGAAGTGACGCGCGCCAGGTGAACCGAGACGCAACACGGATCACCATATGGGCTTACAGTCTACGCTGATAAGGGTACTGTCGCTTGGGATTTATTAATAGAGCAACTATGCCGGAGGTGATTATGTGTATAATACGCACTGAATGGAAATATAATGATAGCAAGACAGATTCTGTTCCTGTTCGGAACATATTGTTATATTATCTTGAGAAATCCATTGCATTTTTACGGACGTAGATTCTTTTAAAGGAGTGAGTAAAGTTGCATTTAAGTGCCATTTTTGATGGGTATAATTGTTATTCCAGAAAAATCCAATAAATAAATATTTATATGTCAACATCAGTCATTTATGGGTTCGAATTTTTTTTACAAGTATATTCGATTAAAAAGCAGGCTCCTCATTTATATTACTTCTATATTATCCTTGATAATCAAACAAATGAAATTTTACTTGCTTAACTCATCATAGGAGCAAATGCCGTTGACTAAATTTCCCTTACATGATGTTGAGGAGAGTGATAAAAATCAACAACAAGCGTAAGCGATGACGTCACAAATTATAAATACTTTTAAAAATTTAATATTGGTGAGTATGGTACAGAATTGCTCTGCCCCGTTCTTTTGAAGAAGAATTTCGACTCACGGGGCGACTGAGCAGTGCTTGCAGTTGCTTCTTTTAGGGGGTAAATTCTTCTTGGTGAATATTGTTCCTGTTCCTATATGGCAAACGTCTCTGCTGAGAACGCCCTACGGAAAGAAGGGGATACTGCTTAAAAAAAGATTTTAGAGGAAATGAATTCTTTTGAGTTTGAACATATTGAATTTGTTTGATTCGCGAAACCCCCACTTATATATTTATCGTGTATTACGCAACCTGCAACTCTCTTCCCAGCAAACATTGATTTTCTCTCTCGCTAATTCCTAGGGCTCGTTAGGGACTGGATAACGAGGGACTCAAATGGGGACTTGATAGCGAGGGACCCAAATTGGAAATAATGACGAGAAACGAATTTGGTTATTTGATGGTAAGGGATTCGTTTCGGTATTAATGGTGAACTTATTTGTTAATTGATGGTAAGGGACTCATTCAGGAATTAATGGTGAGGGAATCATTTGGAATCGAGGGACATTGTAGTTGTCTTCCCGAAAAATCGTTACTCTACGATTAATATACGGGTAGATGAAACAGCAGTTTTCCCTTAATATCGTTACTCTTCAATCATTAAATACGTAGATGCAACATAGCAGTTTCCCCTTAATATCGTTACTCTACAATCATTAAACACATAGATGCAACATAGCAGTTTTCCATTAATATCGTTACTCTACAATCATTATATGCGAAGATGCAACATAGCAGTTTTCCCTTAAGATCGTTACTCTACAATCATTATACGCGAAGATGCAACATAGCAGTTTTCCCTTAAGATCGTTACTCTACAATCATTATACGCGAAGATGCAACATAGCAGTTTTCCCTAAATATCGTTACTCTACTATCATTATACGCGAAGATGCAACATAGCAATTTTCCATGAAGATCGTTACTCTACAATCATTATTTGAACGCTTTGATTAGAAATTAAAATTTTCACTCGTGACGCCAGCAACGGATTACCCAATACACTAGATAAGCGTATAACCCCTTTTTCTATTTTTTTCCAAAGTTTAGCGTATTGCAAAACTCTTTTCCGAATTTAGTGTTGTGAAAGGCACTTCTCTAGTCAAAAAATACATTTGTCACCCCAGTTGGGATTTGCCTTGCATGTGTGCAGTGCGCTCAGACGGTAGTTGGATCGTTGCTTCAACGAAGCTATGAATGCTATAGAAACATAGACGTTCATGGTAATTACTTCGTCTGTATTGTGTGGGCCAATATAAATTTTATAAGTATTGTACATTGTCAGTGAAGTATGTACGTCACTTTTGAAGCTTTGATTCCAAACCCCCTGCCATTAGATTGTAATTATTCATCCCAAATGGTTGCAGGCACACACATGCTTACAAAAACACAAACGTACAATCTCCATGCAGGGGGCTGGAATCAACCTCCCTGCTGTGCGTGTACATACTTGCTTTCATGCACACAAACGTAAAATTCACCTCAGTGAGGCTGGAATCAACCTCCCTGCTGTGCGTGTGCATACTTGTTTACATGCACACAAACGTAAGTCTTACCTCAGAGAGGTTGGAATCAACCTGCCTGTTGTGCGCGTACATACTTGCTTACGTGCACACAAGCGTAAACCTCACCCCAGTGAGGTTGGAATCAAAACCTGAAACTCGGTGTATTTATTTCACATATGGTCTGCTGTATGCATGAACATTTCAATATTTAAATACTTTGCAATAAGTCAGTTAATTCACATTGTACGAGATTCTGAAACAAATGTGGCTATTCAATCGTCATTTTTAAAGGTTTGGTTTCCATCGGTCTTCTTTTTCCAGAGCACGACGGTGTGCAATGCAGAGCACCGTGGTATGCAATGCAGAGCACCGTGGTGTGCAATGCAGAGCACCGTGGTATGCAATGCAGAGCACCGTGGTATGCAATGCAGAGCACCGTGGTATGCAATGCAGAGCACCGTGGTGTGCAATCCAGAGCAACGTGGTATGCAATGCAGAGCACCGTGGTATGCAATGCAGAGCACCGTGGTGGGCAATGCAGAGCACCGTGGTATACAATGCAGAGCACCGTGGTGCGCAATGCAGAGCACCATGGTGGGCAATGCAGAGCACCGTGGTATGCAATGCAGAGCACCGTGGTGTGCAATGCAGAGCACCGTGGTGGGCAATGCAGATCACCGTGGTATGCAATGCAGAGCACCGTGGTATGCAATGCAGAGCACCGTGGTGGGCAATGCAGAGCACCGTGGTATGCAATGCAGAGCACCGTGGTGTGCAATGCAGAGCACCGTGGTATATAATGCAGAGCACCGTGGTGTTCAATGCAGA
>SDVV010039482.1:0-10625 GCA_016164225.1 Gammarus roeselii | reverse complement strand
GTCTGGGGTGTGAGTGTGCTACCCTCAGTGGCTCGGCTGCCCCCCCGAAAGCCAAGTGGGTGGGCCATGATCATGAAATTGAAGGAGATCCTCCAATCGAGGGAGAGGATTCACCCTTTTGGGTCATCTAAGAGGCGGGCCTTCTAATACAGAGACCCCATTGGCAGATATACGATTGAGTCTTATAACGGATTTTGTGGCTCCTCCCATCTTAAAACAATAGAAATAACCCGGCGTTAAACACTGTAATAGTTTCTAGTTTCCCCTTCCCTATCGATGACACGCACATGGCCCTGTGAATGACCCTGCATTCGTCACTGTCTTTTACGTTATACAATCCGAGAAAAGGCCACCTGCTTCAGTGAAAACAAACATCGGAGGGGAATTAATATATGCCAGGCAAGGGACATCCATGAAATTTGAGCTCTAAGAGTTAAACAGGCAACAGGCCTTAGTCCTGCACTGCTTCAAGGGACACACTCTACGCACCCCTCGATAAAATAGTGTTCGATACAAGTCTTTTTGTATATAAACATGTGCCAGATGAGGCCAATCATAACAGTTTGAACCATGAGTTCAGAGACATGAATCATGAGAGAAGAGATGAAAACCTCGAGACCAGAGGTTAAATTTTCAGGCAACAGGAACCTCGACGCCAGACATGTAAAGTTTGAAGACATATGCAAGAACTTAAAGGGCAGAGGTAAAGACCTAGAAACCGGAATTCTGGACCATTAGACCTGATATTTTATCTTGAAGGGCTAAGGGTTTTAACCTTGAAAACAGTGGTTTAAACCATGAAGCAATAAGTCAAATCCTTGAGGCTGAAGGCTCTTATCTTGAGAGCAGTTTTATACTTAGAGGGCAGAGGTTTAAACTTGGAAACGACAGTTTTTTGGCCTGTGTCTGATGGTTTTGAACCTCAAAAGCAAAGTTTAAACCTTAAAGTCAGAGGTTTCAACCTTGAATGCAGAGGTTTAAACCTTGAATGCAGAGGCTTAAACCTTGAATGAGAGAATGCAGAGGTTTAAACCTTGAAGGCAGAGGTTTAAACCTTGAAGACAGAGGTCTAAAACTTGACACTTTTGTTTAGCTAGTTGTGTTACACGTCGCAGTAATAACCAGGATGCTGCCATAAGATGGTGACCTCTAGATCAATTGAGCTTAGTAGCTATCCATTTGTTTAATAGCTGCGTCTAGTAGTCACCGTAACCAAATGCCTTCCACTTTTCCCTGATGAGGTCCCCCCTTCTGATGAAGTTATTGTTTACATGCAGACTCGGATAAATTTTGTGGGCTAACACCAGAGTTTGGTAGAGTGTGAGAGGAGGAAGCTATGGGTTGATGTGGATAACAGTAGAGTAGTGAGATGTTTGAGGAATGATGATGCGACCGCTATCAGTTTTCGCCTAAATGGAAAGTTATTGGAGGAACTACAGTGTCTTGAGTACCTGGCTACTCATGTGGAGAGAACTGCACAAGTGGAGACGCGTAAAACTAGAGTGAAAGGAGATTTTAATGTATTGGGTGCAGTGGAAAGTGCAATGTGTCGAAGGGGGTACGGCATTTAAACAGAGAAGGTTTTTAGGAAGGTAGTTGTCTCGACTGTGATCCACCTCGCGGAGCGGTGAGGAGCAAGGGTGGAAGAGAGAAGAAGGTAGGGCATTTAAGCAAAGAGGGGTTATTCATCTCAACTGTAATCCACTAGGCAGAGATATGAGAGGCAAGAGTGAAAGAGACGAGTAGGGTGAACTTTTTGGGGATGAAATGCTTGTGGGATAGGATCAATAATTGCGTTTGAATTTGAACGGGGACGGCCAGGAAGTTGAAGGAAAATAGTAGAGGCGAGTGGGCGTAAGCGTAAAGGAAGACCAAAATTTGAAATGATGGATGGCACGAAACAAGGTTAGGGTGCAAAGGCATAAGAGGAGATACCCAGGGTCCGTGCTATTGCAACAGGTGTGAATGGATAAACTTTGATGCAGCCCTGATACGCTTTCCCGTACTTGGTGCCTTGTTCAAAACGGATGGTCAAGGGTGATGGAGGATCCGGCACTCGTGACGCAGCAGGGGTAAACCAGTAAAAGCTCTCCGACCCTGCTGTTGACTCTGATTTCGGACCTCACTCCTGACCCGAAGTATGCGTTACGATATCCTGGCCAGACTCTTGAACGTTGATGGGCTAAGTTCTGGTATGTTTGTGAGCGCATTATAGGAGTGTGAGGTGTGCCTTGCCAAAAACCGCCCCTTCTGTTTTTTGCCTGCGTCTGATGTGTGGCTAAACGCTTTCCAACAGAAAATAATGCTTTCAAATTTCCTGCAACACTTTCATAACTTTTTAATCCATGCACTTGCATGCCAGCAACAGTAATTTAATTCTAGATTATTTTTCCTACTTTAGATAAAAAGAAGACTAAGAAGAAGGTGGTCGTGGCCGAGTCTGAGTCGGATTCCGATGAAGAAGAGGTCAAGAAGAAGAAGAAAAAAAAGAGCAAGAAAAAGAAGAAGAAAAGCAAAAAGAGCAAAAAGGCCAAACATCAGAGGTAAATAAAGTTTAAAAACTTGTCTTCTAGCTACACCGTTTAATATTAGTGATTTCATGATCTCATCATCATAGGGTAGATGTAGCTACGAGGGAATTGTACTATACAGTGGTGTAAAAAAATGGTTAACAGCGCAGTGTGAAGGTTCTCCAACCATCAGATTGGCTATATACTCAGCTATCACGATCTTTCTACTCTATTCCATTACAGACTTCTATTCCGCACGGCCGATGCATCCTTACTGAAAGTTATTCTTATCAGTCTTGTCATTATGCCGTAGGTCTCACTATTCGTTTGTACATGGCTTACAGAGCCTAAGCTTTACAAAAACAATTTTTGCTGTGAAAAATAAGCTTCATTGTTTATCACTTCAGTTCCGAGTTTGAAGGCAGTGAAGAGGAAGGAGAGGTCATGGAAGAAGATGAGGGCGATGACGTTGACCCTCGCTTTCAACAGCAGCCTTTGCACCTTCACCAACGGTCGAACCCTCTGAAGCGGCCGCACCCCAGCAGTGCATTGGCTCCGATGGCGGCTGGCACCTCGTTCAGGACCAACCTTCTGGTGCAGGTGTCGCACATAAATCCTGACGAGATTCCCGACGTGCCCAAAAACAGGTTCCTGTTTAGGGGTGCGCCCGTAGCAGACAGGGACGACCCTAAGGCGGAGGCTGCTAGAGGAGGTGTCGAGAACGGACGGCAGAGAGACGCAAGGGAGCGAGACGGACGGGAGTACGGAGGTGGCAGGGAGTATGGTGACAGGAGCCGGCCAAGAGGACGAGAGCCACTTGGCAGGAAGAAGGTGAAGGGCCGAGGAGCTGTGGTGAGTCGGGGCGTCAGCATTCGGGCTGGGGTAAGCAGTTACGACGAAGGAAAAACTCGTCACATGTTCTTTCAAATCTCACTGTCCTCACGGTTGGGGTTCCCTGCCTCTGTGCAGACCTCATGGATGGACTTCTCCCTTACGAGTATGGTGAGGAAGTTCGAGGGCTGAGCAGATTAATTTGTTCAGAGTGATCAGGCTGAAAAACCATGCCTGTTTTTCCGCCGATACCATCACCAGTTTCTGACAGGCACCGATACCAAGAATTGCCTCTACTCGATACCGATACTTTTGCTTTATATATCAAATCAATATCAAATATATTTTTGAAAATGTCAAGACCAATGGAATAAAATCTAAATGTGGCTAAGCAAAGAATCATTGATAAATTCCCGGATGTATAACTAAAGATGTTAACCCTCGCGCTGGGAAACTGATTTTTTTCACGATTTTCCACTTTTTTTTTAATTGCTGTGACGATACTGTAAACTGGAGCCCTACCAAATTTGAATCACATAGTATCTGGATGTTCGAAAGATAACTAAGTGACAAAATTTGCATATCTTTATTAAATTTTTTGGCCAGTTCAAACGTTGGGTATGCGGAAAAATTAGGAAATGGGCAGATGTGAGTATTATTTCGTTTATTCCCCCGGTGGGATAATTTTTAGTGTTTTCTGATGGAATAAAATACCGGAAATTCAGTGGTGCATTCAGAAATTGATCATCTCAAATACTTGTTGAGATAAAGCCATGTAACGAACACAGAAATAGGACGTTTATTTGCGGTTTTCCTTTATTTAATTTCATTGAATCACATAGTATGTGATTCAATGAAAATGCCAATCTTATTCCAGATATTGATGAATCGCGTAACTACGAAATAGTTTTATTTCAGATTTTTACATTGAAATTTAACTAGCACCCCGTAGCGGGGGTGGGGTGTTGCAATACTTCTACCGTAACCCCTGCGTGTCGTAGGAGGCGACTAAAAGAGGAGCCCTGTATCCGGGGCCTAGAATACTGCTACCGCAACTCCTGCGTGTCGTAAGAGGCGACTAATAAGGGGCGGGGCGAGTGAGCTAGGAATCCCCTTCTCTGTAAATTTTTTCCCTCAAGACGACGAGACGAGCGGGGGAAGAGAGGCTCACGCCTCTCCGAACCCTATTGTTAGGGTCGCTGAATGTGCGTGGTTGTAGTACGAATGAAGCAAAAAGGCGAGAGATTGGTCAGATGTTTGTGAGAAGGAAGTTAGATGTGTTGGCGCTGACTGAGACTGAGTTGAATGGTAAGGGCGAGTGTGAGTTTGGAGGGTAAGTGTAAGAAAGTCAGACGTGGATGAAGGTTGGGCACGAGAAGGTTTGGTGTTGTTATTGAGTGATCGACTGGCTAGTAGCGTTAATGAGTGGAAAGATGCGTCCTCAAGATTGATGTAGGTGAAAGTAAAGTTTGGTGTAGAAAAATTGGTATTTGTGAGTGCTTACGGACCTGGTAGCGAGAGGAGTGAGAAGGAGAGGGAGCAATTTGGGACTGACCTGAGCGAGTGTATCGAGAGTTTTGGAAGTACATTCAATGTGGTTGTACTGGGTAACATTAATGCGAGAGTGGGAGATGCAGTAATGAATAATGTGATAGGGAGGTATGGCGTTTCTGGTAAAAATGACTGTGGAGAAAACCTCATAGGCTTATGCATGGAGAAGGAGCTGGTCGTCGGACACAGCCTGTTCAAGAGGCGAGATATCCACAAGTACACATGGGTAAGGATGGCCCATGGTGAAGTGGTGGAGAGAGCGCTGATGGATTTTGTGCTGATTTCGAGGAGGTTGGTGCGGAGGCTGTTGGATGTGCAGGTGTTGCGAGGAGAGGTGAGGTGTCTGACCATCTGCTGGTGTGGGGAAGATTGAGAGTGGAGCAGAGGTGGAAGGGAAACAAAAGAGTGGGAGGAGGAAGAAAGGTTGTGAAGATGAGTGAGCTAAATGAGAAAAGCAGAGCGCAGGAGTTCCAGTGGGCGTTGAAGGAGGAATTTGACATCGTGAGAGGGCAGGACCTGCAAGATATGGAGGAAGAATGGGAGACGTTCAGAGATGCCTTGTTGAGATGTTCGACAAATGTGTGTGGGGTGCGACATGTGGGCGGGTGCAGACGGAAAGGCTGCGAGTGGTGGAACGAGGAGGTCAAACTGGCTGAGGCGCAGAAGAGAAGAGCTTTTGAGAGGTGGTTGCAGGCGAAGGTGGTGGTGACTTATGACAGCTATGAGAAGAGGGATGAGGTCAAGCGTGTGGTGAGGAGAACCAAAAGGAACCCTGATAACAGGTAGGGCAGACGGTTGTGCCAGAACTTTGAGGAGAGCAAAGAGGTTAAGAGGTGAGAGAGGGAGAGACCGGAAAGGAGAAGGCAGTGAAAGATAAAAACAACCAGTTGTTAACGGAAAGTGGTGGTAGACGAAAAAGGTGGGCTGAGTATTTTGATGAATTGTTGAATGTCGAGGATGACAGAGAGGCTGACATTGTTGCTGTGAGTTTGTGATGCGCGGATGCCATTTTTTGGAGAGTGACTTGTTGCGAACATTACTAGGGAAGCAATTTTTGTCATGAGTCGTTGGTATTGAGTGTTTCTTGAACGTGAAAGTACGCTCATTCGAAATAACGTCTAACAGCAATGTTGAGGCTCCTGTGGAATTGAGGCCCAAATCAAATCCGCACTTTTAGCTATAATTCCTAAGTTCAACACAAGAACCTGCCCGCTCGCCCATTGCGCGTTGTTTGTTAGTATTTCCCTCTTTCTTCCCCCAGCGGTACCTGCCGCCCGCGGCTCGCTCGCGGACTCCGACACCCCCGCACTGGCGCCAGGAGCAGCGCCGCACCGTGCCGCTCGAGATTCACCAGGTGAATAGGGGTGTCGTGGCAGCTTGACTTCCACCAGGTTTGGGATGACTGTCATGGCCAGAGCAGCTGCCATGTGCACTCCAGAGCCCGGGGCCGCTCACCAAGGAGAAGACTTTGAGAATCTAATAGTCTAACTGGCCTCGAGTAGCCAATCATAAACGTGTCAGCGAGGATCGTGAGTTCTAGTCTGTGTGAGAGGAGTTGAGTAACAGCAATGTCATTCACACTGGATTATAGTTTCAGTTGGTTTTCGTTGAGCTCTAACCCTGGTGCTCGAGTTTCTCTTATGCACCACGACGGAAGGTTTTTGTGAATTTTATTCATTGTCAAGTGTATATTATTATTTTTTCCCTGATTCTGAAATTGTTGTATTTCTGCCTCCTCGTGTGAAGAAGACGCACAAGGATTTAAGACATTTCCCTCGGCTTGTCGGAACATATAGCAAATAATTCACAGTAAGTTTATTCCATGCATGTAGACCTTTGCCTCACGTGTTGTCTGCTCTTATTCCAGCGTCGAACAGAGCGGTTGATGGAGCGAGAGGCTGAATTGGAAGAGCGTAAGGTGAAGAGGGAGGAGCGACACCGACAGGCTGCACTGAAAAGTCTCAAGCAGTTACAAGGCACTGAAGAGGGAGAGGTGCTTCCTTCCGAGGAAGAAGAAGAAGAAGAGGAGGAGGAGGATGAAGAGCCTGCCCCCGTGCCCAAAAAGAGTAGAAAGAAAGAAAAAGGAGGCCAGGAGTGGGTGAGGAAAACCGAGATGGTGGATGAGGATTGGACTGCGGGGAAGAAAAGAGCCAACCTTGATGGGGACTGGAGGAAGGCGAGGAAAGAGACGAGAGAGAGGAGAGAAGACGAAGAGAGGAATGGCGGTGAAGAAAAGCACGGTAGGAAGAAAAGGCGCAGCAGCAAAGCCGATCTAAGAGGAGGAGATGGAGAGCGCAAAGACAGCGGCAGCGATAAGAAGGCAGAGAAGGTTAAGGAGAAGGGGTGAGTGGTAGACTGCGGTAGCTGATGCTTGTAGAACTTGAAATAAAAATAATTCATAAAGCATACTGCTGATTTGCCGTCCTCTCATTGTACTGTAGAGTTCGAACCAGTGTCAGTCCGATTCTTCATTCATTTTTGAGATGAAACGTTCTTGTTTTTTTGAGGTGGTAATATTCATTTGCTCTGTGATGTTATTGTTGTTACCATTCATGCTTTTCTTATGCTTGTGATTCTCTTCCTTCCCTTAGTTTTGATCTCATGAATGAGATCCCTTTTTTTCTGGCCCTATAAAATTTACTCAATTGCGTTCTAATCAAATCAACGGAGCTTGTTATTACTCTCGTTTCCGTTATTGTTTATCAGAGCCTTCGAGCACAACAGCGACGACTCCGAGGACGACCTGAAGGAGGAGGACCTTACCACGGGCGACCTGAACAAGATCCTAGATTATGGAGACGACAACGCGCTAGACTACGACCCTATTGAGGAGGATGAGGAAGAAAAGGAAGAGGACCGCAGCCGCCCAGTCTGTGATGATAAAGAGGATGAAGAAGAAGACAGTGACCAACACAAAGAGAGCAGAAGGCGCAAGGATGAGCCTTCCAAAAATAACGGTGCTGTCCCGCAAGCGAGAGGTGGTGAAGGCAAGAAAAATGAAGACTCCTCCGACGATGATGCTGGAGCGAGTGATTCAATTAAGAACGAACATACGCCTTCGCAAGAAAAATATGATAAAGAAGGTGATGTTGAAATGTCGGACGAAGATGGTGGGGACAAACCGGCTGATGTCGCTGAGAGTAAGACAAAGGTATCTTCGGAGGACGAACCCACGAAGAAAGAATCGCGTGAGGGTAGTAAAATGTCTGAGTCTGTGGATGATGTTGCGGAGACACAAAATAATGGCAAAGCTCCAATGCAGCAAGAACTGAGCAAGGAGCGAAATCGGGCGGAGAAAGACGATTCCACCAGCCACCGCCAAAGTGCTAGCGGTAAAAGAGATTCTTCAAGTGATAAGAAGGCTTCGGATGCTACCGTCAAGACAACCAACGGTTCTAAAAGAGATCAGAGCGAAACCAATGAAGAAGCAGCAGCAAAACCAGCCTCCAAAGACACGAGCAAGTCGCCAGTAAAGGGTCGCCGCTTTTCGGGTGACCATAGGAGCGGCATCGGTCGGGAGGGGAGAGCTGCCTCTCGAGACAGAGGAACACGCTTGTCTCGAGATCGCTCTGACAGAAGCAAGAGAGACAAAGACCCCAAGAAAGAAACAAATGCAGTTGCAGCTTCGGGCTCCTCGAAAAGCGAAGCGGTGCGGCCCAAAGAAGGCGGCAGACGTAGAGGAGAGGACTTTAGTACCAGTCGACGTCGCTCAAGGTCTCGTAGTCGACATCGAGGAAACAACAAGCGTCGGAGCAGGTCCCGCTCCAGGCGGATGAAGTCTAGGTCCAAGTCTCGCGGGAGGAGATCAAAAACCCCGGAGAAAACCACCAGAGGACGGAGGTCGAGATCCCGCTCAGATGACAAATCTCGGTCGCGTAGAAGACGGTCAAGGTCTCGAACCCCGGAGAGGCCTCGCGGAGGACGCAGAGTATCCAGGTCCCGGTCTCGTGGAAAGAGGTCTCGGTCCAACGACAGGTCGCGGCGCCACCGGTCCAGGTCGTCCAATCGCAGGAAGTCCAACGACAAGCAGGCCTCACGATCCAGGACAAGTCGCGAAGGGGGGCGGAGAGGAAGGAGTTCCTCAAGTGGGTCGTCTTCTTCTTCAGCCGCTTCGTCCAAGAAAAAGTCCTCTAGCGATTCAGACTAGGCATTAAGATGGTCACTTCCCAAGGATCGATCAGATTCTATTGGTCGTATCTTGTTTGGCCCGTTAAAAAAGTACTCATGGCTACAGTTTGACCACAGCAGAGTTAAACAGCGGCAGTTCGTTTCTATCATCAGGAAATGTTCATTAAACTTTTTTCAACTTGTGGATTTAATGACATTACATACTAGTGTCCGCAAAAGAAGGTGAATTGGTAACAAACCGACCAATTTTAATAAGTGTGATGGAAGGACGGTTAAAGAATCGTGTGTATTCTCAAACTTTTTCAACGTGGGTTTTATTCCTTCCTACGAAGGTGAGTCTGCAGATCCTCTCAAAACCTCTTCTCAGCATCACCGTCGAGCTGTCATCTCGTCCACAACTCGATATTCTTGAATTGAAATCAATTTAAGAAGTGATGGAGGAGTGCGCCTGCACCATGTGATCTTGATTCAATCCAATACAATGCATAAATTGTGTTGGGTACAGTCCGGGGCTGTAAGAGTAGCCTCTGAATTCTCTAATTCTGATATAAATCCTAATAGGTGTTTGTTCATTTTCTACTAATTAGAACTGCTTTTTCCCGACTTGCTCTTTATGCGATAAGTGGGTTAGTGTGTGATCTTTACGTATAATGTACTAGTGTAAACTGTTCTGAATTGTTGATAATTTTAGACATGGTATCAGTTGTTTATATAGCTACATTGATCACTCTGTATGGTTTTTAGCTCTGATACCTTTTGTCATTTATTTGTATTAACTCCATAAATCGGCTTCAGACAAGATTATCGGATATGGATTTCTAAAACAGTGAAAGACCTTAGATACACGTCTCTGCGGGGCACTGCTCCTTTGTAGAACAGTTTGATCTTGGCATCCTTTGAAATAATAGAGCTTATTTGCTGTCCTAGTACTACGGAAATGTATACAATAGATCATTGGAGTATTCCATATTGTTTCATTCTTCGCAACTCATGTTACCAGGCACCTGGTTGACTGTTATGCCACTCAAGATAATGAGCTGACTGCGACTGGAGTTGTCTGAAATGAAGTGAAATCTAGGGACGTCCAGATCATCCCAACGACTTTACATTGCACAGACGAGTTACCTGTAAGTGTGTTCGCAAGTAGACTTCTGTGTCTAATCTTGGTTTGTGTAGGTTTGCCACAGTTGTTCGATGTACAGTGTGGTCATTTGGTTGTCCGCCGTGTACATTCCGGTGATAGCTTCATTCCGAGGTGGTCATTTAGTGACCTTGGCTTATCAGCTGTAACCCTGAAAACAAAGCGGAGACTTCCGAGCAATAGTT
This sequence comes from Gammarus roeselii, assembly GCA_016164225.1. NCBI lineage: Eukaryota > Metazoa > Arthropoda > Malacostraca > Amphipoda > Gammaridae > Gammarus > Gammarus roeselii. The sequence continues at coordinate 279 of SDVV010039482.1, read as the reverse complement.
GCTATGCGTTTTAGCTTTGCGCAGAGGCAGTATCGGAACCAATGAGTGACCAGTGAGTAAGAAAACACCATCGCATACTGTTCTTCGCGTCTAAGCTCCAAAGTTTACAAGTTTCCAGGGTATAGAAACTTTTTTTTTTTGCTGTATCAAAATAAGAGCCGGTCACCGCTCTAAGCCGAATATCGCTCCGAGACCGAACATCGTCTCGTAAAGGTTAAAGTTTTCAACTAAATTGGAGAGATCGACTACCATCTCTTTAGAGCGAGAGCAATAAGGCAC
>SDVV010039481.1:0-10625 GCA_016164225.1 Gammarus roeselii | reverse complement strand
ACATATAGACGATTGCTTTCTTACTTTTTTCCACAATTCTTTATTGCTTTCTTCAAATTTCAATTGGATTCGATTCTAAATTCACAAACTCCGGTGTCAGGGGGGAGGGCTCACCTCTTTGTGCACCTGGGGGGGGGGTGTAGCTACAAACTGAAAGGGAGGGACGGTGGAGGGATCTTTTAAATCAAAATATATTAACACAAAGGGACATATAAAGTTAGGTGTTTAACGAGGATACCGCGGGAAGGCGGGTGAGCCTGGGATACCCCCAGGGAATATCCCTCTGAGGTGCCTTATTGCTCTCGCTCTAAAGAGATGACAGTCGATCTCTCTAATTTAGTTGATATTCGATATTCGGCTAAGAGCGGTGACCGGCTCTTATTTTGATACAGCAAAAAAAAGTTTCAATATCCTGAAAACTTGTGAAGCTTAGACGCGAAGAACAGTATGCGATGGTGTTTTTGAACTCGCTGGCCACTCATTGGTTACGATACTGCCTCTGCGCAAAGCCAAGAAAGTTTGAATTAACCCATCAAATCGAAGGCTGTGATAGAAGTCTTACTCTTTGAACTCGCATCGGTGTTCCACCCGGACGAGAGATTAAATAAGGTTAAGGCCTCCATTTTCAGAACGAAACAGATGAAGTTCATGTACTTGTTCATAAGATTGCCACCAAATTTGCTCTCATTTAGTTTGGGCAATAGACCTTCGAACACAGTCGCTGCTCGCTTGGAATCTTTTGATTGGTATTTGAACTCACGTCACTTCAAACCTCACTTATCTTCGGACCGTTCTTTCGCAGCGAAATTTATGTGAACGTCTTTCATAGATGTCCGATATTTCCAGTTCTTCTACTTTCAGCTGAACATTTACAATGGGCGACAGGTCTGTGCACTGCTCTAAAACCATCTCCTTTATGAGCTCTGCAAGGATTTTGTGGAGAAATCTCTGTAACTCAATTCCTATAAATGGACACTGGTTATCACTTTGAAAAGCTGTGGGGAACGTAGAGAAGCAATTTGCAAAAACAATGGATGGGTTTAGGATTGCTAGGTAAAGTTTGTCACTTACACCTTTTACAACTGCTACACAAGAAGAAGAGATTGATCTTTTCGACATGGGATGGTTCTCAACAGTGTGAACGAAGGCATCTTCAATCCATCGAGTGGAACAAAACGAAAGTGGAAACCATTTTGAACTTGTTTTTGAGGGAATTCTTCCCGTCCTGCTGAAGAATCAAAGAATACGTACTACTATGATCTCAGCATGTGATCTATCTTCCAGTCCATTGCAATTAAATCAGTCTTGAAGGCGTCGTGAACTAGGCGAAGACCACTCAAATCTATGAGAGCAGAGGCATTAGAACTTCGGGCCATCCATTGGCACTCAAAGCTGTTGAGGTGCACTCGAACCAATTGTTGCATCTTTGAACTTGACGAGTTCTTGACTGTATAGTGACAGAAGAACTATTCCGAGGTCAAATGCCGCGTCACATTGCTTTGTTGATCAGCGTCCCAATAACGAACACAAATGCCCATCCGCTCATCCTTGGCGACTCGATTATAAGAGTTATCAAGTATAAGCACGATAGGGCTTCGTACAATCTCTACATGGAAAGAGTGGTCAGGGAGGTGAACGCGAGTGTATTGGGCCGTGGGTGCAGCTGTTGGAAACGAATGAACAGAGTTGGCAGTTGAGCCAGTTACTGTTAGGGGATGATGCTACGACACTAGTGGCAGATTCAGAGGAGAAGCTGTGTAGGCTGGTATCGGAGTTTGGTAGAGTGTATGAGAGGAGGAAGCTTCGAGTGAACGTGGGTAAAAGTAAATTAAGGAGATGCTCAAGGAATGTTGTTGCGAGCGAAATTAGTGTCTCCTAATGGAGAGCTATTGGAGGAAGTTCAGTGTTTTTAGTATCTGGGCTCCCATGCGGAGAAGACTGAACTAGTGGAAACTGAAACGGAGTTGCGAGTGAAGGAAGAGTGTTAAGTGTTGGGTGCACTGAAGAGTGTAATGAGTTGTAGGACGTTGGGGATGGAAGCAAAGAGGGCTGTTACATGTCGAAAATCTTTTCCCTATGAACACTTGAAACATTTTACAGGGATTTACCTTCCCTCACACGTTTGATTACTGCATCAACAAAGACAGAGTTAAATTAATTCTATGGTTCATCCAAGAAAATCTTGGATGATGCCGGGCTCAACCTCAGGGAATGAACACCAAATGACCCAGAGCTCAAGATAATGACACAAAGGTAAGGTGAGTCATGGGACTAAGGTGGGACACAGTTCAGGACACCTTGGCGGTAGCCCATAAGGAATTAGAATCAGGTGAGTCAACCAAGAGATTCATCCTGCGTGGTTTAGCAGCCCAATTTGAATTTCCTGGGTTAATGACCGCCATCACCATCAAGGCTAAATTCCTAATGAAGGAAATCTGGCAGTCAAATGTGAGTTGGGAATATTATCTTCTTGAAGTTATTGAAATAAAATGGGAGAAAATCAGGAAAGAGTTCTTGATGATGGGTGACATACCCATCAAACGCAACGCAGAAATAGGTAAGTCCCCTGCCTACATTTGTAGATGCTTCCACAGTGGCATATGGAACCGTTGTGTATAGGGGTCAACGGAGGTAAAGCCACACTATTAATGGCAAAGGGACGGATTACACTTGAAAAAATGCTTTCTGTGCCCAGCTTGAAATCGACTGCAGCACTACTTGGAGCAAGACTCACCAGGTATGTATGTGAGGCTTATGAAAAGGAAGTCAACATTGAGGCCATACACATGTGGTCAGACAGTCAAGTTGCCTTAGGTTGGATCCACTCAGCAAGCCCATTGGGGGCTTACATGCAAAACCGGAAGCTAGACTAAGAAAGCTCTCCTCTCCCTAATGCCTATATTGGCACCATGTTCCCAAAAGTCAAAATCCTGCTGACTTGATAACTCGAGGAGTCAGCCCGAGAAAACTCAAGTCATGCCACCTGTGGTGGCACGGACCATTGAACATAGTAGAACTCCAGGAGTATGAAAACTTTCTCACTCAAGTGCACACAGTAACACTAAATAAACCAGAAGAGATCCCCCTCCCAGAGTCCTTCCTACTTGCAGTTGCACAAATGTTGCACCTTCAAAAAGTTGATCAACACTCAGTGGTGGGTTAAGAAATTCACACCGTGCCTAAAGGTTAGGTTGAACGGTAAGTCAAATGGTAATTTGATTGGTAAGTCAACTGGTAATCTAAATGGTAAGTTAAAGGGTAAAAGACGAGGTAAGTTGATAAACAAAGGTAAAAACCCACCCATGAGTCTGATTCTTGAGGGGTTGGAATGGGCTGAGAACTGGGCAGTCAAAGCACATTGACAAGAAATCTTTGTGGACGAGATAGAATTCATTCATTCATGAAGCAACAACTCGACCATGAAGCAACAACTCGACCCAACGCTCAGAGGTGATAAATTAGTGTGGTAAGTAGAATTACAGACTCTGAGATGGAGGAAGCGGTGAAGTATCCAGTCTTACTACCTGCCTAGCATCAGATCACCCACATGATCATCAAAGAGTCACAAAACAAGGCACCACATGGGAGTTAAGCACGTTGTGGCCAGCCTACGTCAAAGGTGGTGAATACCGAGAGCCAGACAGCGAATCAAGGACATAATTAGGACGCATTTCAGTAGACCACAGGGTTATTGAGTCCTTCTGCGGTTGCTTGTGTAGATTATGCCGGTCCTCTTAATCTGAAGGGACTCAGATTGACAAACGGCACATTGCTTTGTACACCAGTTCACCTGGAAGTTGTCGAGGCCTTCTCCGCAGAAGCATTCCTAAGAACCCTTCAAAAATATCCGCTCGCCGTACCTATTCCTAAACATCTATCAGTGATAATGGATCATCTATCAGTGATAATGGATCAAACTTTGAGAGTTTCGCTAAGATACTACAATCTTAGGAGGATCATCACAGTGTACGGAGTACCCCGAATCAGAATAAATGCAAGAGGCATTTCAACCCGTCGTGCCCCTAGGTTCGGAGGTTTCTTTGAGAGGATAGTGAAAATGGTAAAACTGCGCCTTCAAAAAACGCTACACGGAGGTATGGTGACAGAAGACGAAATGCAAACCGTACTTTGTGAGATAGAAACGGATCTCAATGACCGTCCATTAACATCTCTCTCAGACTCGGTTGATGACTATCAACCGTTGACGCCATCCCAGCTGATGCCCGGATATCGCCGGGACATCATATATACCAGTCGCAACGCCTGATCCGGAGGAAAAACTCGATCCCTCAATGTTCACAACCCAGATTCTATCACGTAGTCAGAAAAACGTGTCGAAAGTTCTGCACCGTTTCCAAAAAAGATACAGTAAGGATTACTTAACCATTCTTTGGCATAATGCCGTAGATGCCAGGGAAATCATCGCACCCGAAGTGGGTAACATAGTCCAAATCCAAGACAAGGGTCGTGGATTTGGACTTTGCACCCGAAGCTGCACGCGGACCAACCGCTACTAGACCCCAACGCGCAGCCCTAGTAGTAAGAAAGCGATTCGTCACTCAGCTGCAGCAAGTGACAGTACGCTTTCCTCGCGGTGTTGGAGTGGTTAAGGGATAGATCCTACAGACTTCACAAGAGAAGGAAACTGTAATTGTGTGTATTATTTTGGGCAATCTAGTCTTGCAGGGTTGCGGAGGCAGCTGCAACACTAGACTGTCCAACATAATAAACACAATTACTGAGTTTCCTTCCTTGGTGAGGCCTGTGAGATATAATCACTACAGTATGAGGGTGTAGTTGTCCCAACTGTGCACTACGAGGCTTGAGACTTGGGGGGTGAGAGCAGAAGAGAGAAGAAGGTTGAATGCCTTCAAGATGAAATGTTTGAAGAGCATGGCTGGTGTCACGCTGAGGAACAGGATCAATAATGACGTGGTGCGAGCTAGAACATGGACGGTGAAGAAGTTGGAGGACTGAGTTGATTCGAGTGTTCTGAGATGGTTCGGGGACATGATGAGGATGGATGAAGGTAGATTGGTGAAAAGGGTGTTGAAGGCAGTAGAGGCGAGTGGACGTAGGCCTAGAGAGAGACCGAAGTTTGGGTGGATGTATGGTGTGAAGCAGGCGTTAGGAAGGAGAGACTCGAGTCTGGAGATAGCGTGCACTGAATAGGCGTGAGTGGATGCTTTTTGACGCTGTCCTGATGTGCTTACACGCCTTTGTCATCTCGTTGAGAAACAGAATGATTTGTATGTAGGAAGGGGGGCGCCGGAGTAAACCAGTCACACTGTCGGGTCCTGCTGCCGACACTGACCTCGGACCGCACTCATAACCCGAAGGGTGTATCGCGGGGTCTCCCGGCCGGACCCTCTAGGGCAAAAAGGCTAAATAGTATGAGTATGCTTGCCAAAGAAGTCGGTATGAGTGTACGAGAGGAGTGTAAAGTGCGCCTTGCCGTCCGCCACCCCACTTTCTGGGGGATTCGTCTTGATGTCTGTATCTGTAATTTAAGAAATACAAGGATAATTAGAAAGTCACAAGATCGCTAGTCTTGACTTTTCCACATATTAGCTTCTTGGCTACCTCAGAATCGGAGAACATTACTTTGAAGAGATCACTGATAGATCGGCTCGAATTTTGAGAGTGGTGATGAACATTAGTGAGCAGCACCCAAGTGATTTCGGCCTTTTGACAATTTTGTGCCAATTAGAAAGTGTTTAAATCAGCTTTACCTGGTTGTTCTGAAGTTGGTTATGGTGTGGCTAGTGGGGACGACTTCGAAGTTTGAGTTGAAGGAACAGATGATGTGACCGGTTGTATTTCAAATACTTCAACATGAAGTTCAAGGGCTGAAGATGCGCTTTCTACACTAACAGGCGCCGTTGTTGCGGTGCTTCTGGAAAACGTTATAGGAGGGACTAGAGATTCAAGAGATTGCCTAGAAGCACGTTTCTTTCCTTTCTATAGCTCCAGGTCTCATAATACCAATATGAATGAACTGTAGATACTTTTTCTAATTATTAACCCGTTGGTATCTAAATAACTGAGTAGCACCAGATTGTTATGTAGTGTTACATAATTTAAAGGAAATACGATTAAACGTGTTGATATTCAAAGCTTCTCTACAATCAGTGTTGCTTTATGGATTTGAGACGGGTATGGACAAATAAGCCGAAATGCATATTTGCAGGATTGTGGTAAATAACTGCAGCACTGAGAAAGTGAAGACAAGAGATGGAGATGAGGCACTGAGAAGCAATATTTTAGTGCATGCTGGAAGCTAGTCCATATGTACCAGGCAAACCAAAGAAGATAAACGGAAAGTATCTTTAGGAAGATCTAACAGCGTTGTAGCACATAGCGGAGGACGAAGTGTGATGGATAAAAATTATGGGCAAGTATTACTGAGCGTCTAACCTTGTGGAAGAAATGGGTTTCTCATGCTAGAATTATTATATAATAAAATATTTGCATTTATTTATAACTGCATTCAAATTGCTAGTGCAAAACAACAAACATTGCGGTAGCCTCCAGGGTTGAGGGGACGATCGATCATTAGCTTAATGAAACCGCTTGCGTACTGGATAATATGTACGGTAGCAAAAGAAAAACTGTTTATCGTTAGTGTATAATCGAAAATACAAACTCGACTTTTCCTAATTGATATTCAACTTCAATAGGAAATTTCTTCCAGTAATAGACCTGGACAACTCTTCTTCATGGATAATTTCCATTAAATTTCCAATAAGTTCAAATGTCGAACGGAAAATGATCATTGAAGATTTCCCTTAATCTTTAATCATAAACGAATTACCTTTCGCTACTGTACAAGTGCGGTGATTTAACAATCACTTGTATAATAGCCGACCACAATATGTCTGGGTAAATTACATATGCTGATCTCGTTTTTTTTCAATGAGCCATCATTTTTTCATGTTTTGAAAATCCGACGATACATTTTTCAAGGACGTTTCAACATTCCAGGACAAATAACTTTTTGCTAGGATATTTCAAGATATTCAAGGATGTGTGGAAGGCCTGATTTCGTGATTGGGTTGAAAGGTTTGCGAGTGAGTGTGACTGGGTTATTCAATGTGCTCAGAGTGTCAAGTTGGTCAACAAGAATATCAGTTCTTCAACGAGTGTTTTGTGTAGTGAGCCAGGATTTAATGTGCTTGTTACAATAATCTAGAGCGAAAGTATTACTACGGAGCTGAGACGTGGGGAGGAGGGGGGGATACGTCAAAAGCGAAAGAGAGAAAAAGATTGAACGCTTTCCGATACGAGATACCGAGAGGTGTGACCGGAGTGACGCCGAGAGATGGGATCATCAATGTAGATTAACGTGTTCTGAGGTGCTTTGGACACGTAGTGAGGATTGATGAAAGCAGAGATGAGTGGGGGTAGGCCTAGAAGAAGACCGAAGTTTGGGTGGATGGTGTTCAGCAGGCTTTAGGTGGGAGATACATCGGCACTAGGAGTCGGCGTTCCTCTAGTGCCGAACGTCTAACCAGCAACTAGTGCTGCATCGAGTTACAGAATAAAATTAGATTTCTGGGGTCTACTAGCAACTGTGATAAGCTAGTGTTCTTTACGCAGCGAACGTCGATGGCATGCACGGGTGTTACTGGAGGTACAGTAACTCCTAAGGTGCTGAGACCATATGATCCCGGCAATCCCAGGGTGAAAGCACTGAATCATCCAGCAATCAAACCTCCTGCTCCAGAGTCCCAAGAATCTGCAGTCGCCAATAAGATTCGATTAAGAGGTTCCTCTCCACCCGAGCACTGCCGTAGGTCTTTGCGGACAACCCCGTAGGGCGCGGTCGCCCCTAGAGACGGTGGCAATGCGTCGAAACACCTTATGAGAGGGAAGATGAAGAAGAGACAGGAAACGGGGATCCCATGCGTGAAATCTGTACTCGGTATAAGGAATCTCATGCACGATAAGAGTAAGAATTAGAAGGAGAAAGTGATTTGTAAAAAAAGGTTGCACAAAAGAAAAAGCGCAACAGGGCTGTCATCAGAAACACAAAAGGAGCAAGCGTAGGACCGGTGTTTAACAACTGTTGGGATAGTGGTCAAAGAGGAGAGAGATCTCTAAGTTAAAGAAAAAGTGAACTAAACATAGGATGCAAATGAAAAATTAATTAAATAAAGACGATGGAGAGGGAGAAATAGTCATGGGTTGATGAGAAGGGAGTCTGAAGGGAAATATTGGTGCCAACATCATAGGTTGGGCCGCAAATCTGCAGCCCGAAAATCCAGTAGATGCCAAGGGGGAGGCAGTGTGAGGTAGCGAGAGAGCGTGTAATTGACTGCCGCGCGTGAAGAACGATGGTAAATTGGAATTTGACGAGTTGTGTAGGCGTTTCATACCTAATGTTTGTGTCGACAGCTCGAAATCAATATCTATCGCAATGCTTTTAAAAAAGTAATGATCCTTCATCGGGCGGCTGTTCACGATTCGCCCTTCTGTGAAAAGTAACAGTCAGAAAAGGACAAGCTAAAGATTGCGATTGCTCATATCATCATTCTAAGGAGAATATACCATCGGAAGCAGCAGAATTGCTCACATACGCGAGTGAAAGGAAAACAACCGTCCGTTTTTAGCGACACATAAAACAGCCACAGCCTTTACAGACAAAGATATTCTAAGGCCGCGTACCCTCACCAATTGTGATGTTGATACTGCCGCCCCCCGCTGTGGGGAATACCGTACTGAAAGGGGTCGAGCCACCCCCCAGTGCTAGTGTGCTGTTGGTGCCGCTGCCTGGCGTGGTTGACCACCTAGAGATGAAAAGGCAGGAAATGAATTTTTGTAAAGAAGGAACATTTCCATTCCAAATATGATTATTAGATCTGATAAAGTATGATTATTTTCGTTATTAATAGTAAGGGTCTGAGACGCCGACGCCAAGAGCGGAAGATATAAGTCTTCTGTTTTCGATATGATTTTGTTGAGAGGCATGGCCGGAGTGGAGTGATGAGCGAACGACAGAATCAATAACGACGTCATTCAAATTAAAACGGTAATGGTGAGGAAGTTGCGGGACCTGATATTTTTACGCGTTCTGAGGTGGTTCTGATGGGAGATGGGTGGAAAAGAGTAACGAAAGTGGAGGCGAGCAGATGCATAGGTACAGAAATGGACACTAGGCCAAATACCCCAAAAAGAGGGGTGGCCGACGGCTGGGCGCCCCTCACACTCCTCTCATACACTCACATTCACACAACCTAGTTCTTTTACGCTAGAGGGTCCGACCGGGAAACCATGCAACATACCTTCCGGGTCATGAGTGCGGTCCGAGGTCAGTGTCAGCAGCAGGGCTCGACAGTGTGACTGGTTTACCCCTGCCGCGTCATGATGACCACCCCCTCCTTCCTGACCACGACCATCCAGTCTCTCAACGAGATGGCAAGGACGGGATAGCACATCAGGGAAGGTAATAACAACCATCCCTTCACAATCCTTCTACACTCACGTCTGTTCATTGCATGCTCTCTCGCTACATCTACACTCAAGTCTCTCCTTCCTAACGCCTGCTTCTCACTATTCATCCACCCAAACTTCGGTCTCCCTATAGGCAAACGTCCACTCGCCTCTGCTTTCAACACCCTTGTAACCAATCTACCTTCATCCATCCTCTTCATGTGTCCAAATCATCCCAGAACACGCGAATCAACTCTGTCCTCTAACTTCTTCACCTTTCCCGTTCTAGCTAGCACCACGTCGTTATTGATGCTGTCTCTCAGCGTCACTCCAGTCATGCTCCTCAAACATTTCATCTCAAAAACATTGAACCTTCCCACTTCGTATACGTTAATACATGTAGGTTATTAAGGAAGTTTGGTTGGATGGATAGCGTGGAGCAGGCATAAGGGAGGAAATATATCAGTGTGGAGGTAGTGAGAGAGCACGCAATGGATCGGTGTTAGTGGAAAATGATTGTGAATGACACAGATCTCGGATTTCACTCCTGACCCAGAGTGTGTTGGCCGGACTCTTTAGCGCTAAAGGGTCAAATTTTGACAGGTGTGCAAGAGCATCAGAGGCGTGTAAGGTGACCTTGAACTCTGCCTCCCACATTTTGGAGGATATAGCTACTGAGAACTGCACTTCTGCTAATCAGTAATAACACGAGTGATCATCAATTTCTGCACTCTGCTTCCTCCAACTGTATGCTTGCTTTACTGTTGAATATGTACTCCAGTGCAAAACTTGAAGCGCTCTCACAATACAATCGATGAGAATGATGCAGCCATTCCATCCTAGCTTTTGGCGATGTTTCTAGCCAAAAGCTAGGGTGGAATTGCAGCATCATTCTCAGCGATTGTATTGTGAGAGCGCTTCAAACTTTGCACTGGAGGACATATTCAACAGTAAAGCAAGCATACAGTTGGAGGAAGCAGAGTGCAGAAATTGATGATCACTCGTGTTATTAGTGATTAGCAGAAGTGCAGTTCTCAGTAGCTACTAGCTATATTCGAGCTCTAGTGAAAACGTCCACTTCTCTGGATCATACCTCTTTCTTGTAGCCACCATGAGTTTTGAAATTATTAGCTGTTCAAGAAACAAGTCAAACCAAGTTAATATGCATTTTACACACACACACTCACATATAT
>SDVV010039480.1:0-10625 GCA_016164225.1 Gammarus roeselii | reverse complement strand
ATAAATAAACATATATACTGCACATACAGTCAACCTGATACCCAATACAGGTCAAATCACCCAATGAAAAATCATGGAGGTTTTAATACGATAAATACATGAACTAATAAATAAATATTACTAAATATAAACATGTAAAATTGAAAAATATATCCTACACGTAATCATAAACAATCAAAATTTGCGTTTTCCGTGAGCGTAAACGCCTCCGTTCACGTTTTCCGAACCCCTAGTCGCCTCCATGCGAAATAGAGCGTGAAAAAATCCGTAGACATTTACGTCTTCGGACCCTTAGACGCCTCAACGTAAAACAAATCGTGCAAAAATCCGTAGAGATTTACATTTTCCGGACCCTTTCATCAACTATTGCATGCTTCAACACGAGCGATACGCCGATAGGTCGTGAGAGTCGTTTGAGTTATACGGTGAAGGCAGGCATCAGCATGCGTTGACGGACGAGGTAGGAGGGGTGTGCACACAACACGAATTCAGCCCATTATTTTATAAAAACATGTCCTTGCAAGGAACTCTACTCGCAATAATGAAGGCTGGAGACGTGTTATCAATTGGTCTCTAGATAGGAAATGTTGATGTCAGAATAACGCATGCAAGATTCATCCATAAATATGAGTAATACAACAGATCACGTGAAAACCATCTTGTGATTGTAGGCACATTACGTATCTCTATGCTATGCTGACGTCAACTATCCTACTCTGGCTACAAATTAACTATTCAACAGGACGTAAACACGGCTGATTGTCTACTGATTAATTCAAGGAGTCTGTGAAGTTATAACACTGCACTCGGGGCGGATCAATGCTAAACCTACAATACTCCTTCTCCCAAGACTGCATCTTTCCTATTGCCATGCCATGTCGAGAAGAGTTTGCCTGACCTAGCCGGGCAGACGCGAATATAAAACGTTCAACTATTGCCTAAGTTTTGAAGGAGAATAAAGCTCCAAGCTGGAATATTGTTGTCTTACTCAGACACATATGCATCCGACGATTAAAATAAATTTTGGTCAAACCTAAAAATATGTACTAGCTAAAAAGAGAGTTGATGCCTCAATATCGAGGTCTAAAAAGTTATGAAAAGGAATTAAAGCCACGCTTTGGATAAAATCTTTAATCTAAAATAATAGCCGAAATTTTCGAGCAACACTATGCTCCTCATCAGTGGCTAAAAACTGTGGAAACAAAAGAGACAGTCTAGTCTAGCCACTACCAAGCCATAGATGCTCATTTTAACGAAAGCTCTTTACAGTCGCAGTAATCATGATACAGAAGTTCATGTAGATAATGAGCAAGATGATGCCGAACAGACGACACTAAATACTCAAGAAAGTGTATTGGTTTTCGTGTGAAGAAAAGTGTCAGATGATAGCCTGTTTATAGTACTATCTATATTATAAGTTCTAAACCCTACATATATCAATAATGCGTACAATTATTTTGAAACTGCGTATAATGAAACTCAAGTGACCAACCAATAACTACTCCTGAATCACAAGCTGTGAGCGTCTCGGCCTCTCACAGAAGGCACGCGCCAGCGAGAACTATTAGCCAGACGTCAAACGCTGGCGGTTGGTTTGTGGACAGTCACTGAGTTTGTCGTCTCTCAGCTGCGGACTAGACGTACTATAGAGGCTAGAAATAGAGTCCTTTTGCGATCTGTTTTTGGTATCACTGCATGAAGATCGTACGCTTTCAAGGAGGAATATACATATAACTGGTTCCTCTAGGCCTAGAAGAAACAGCCATGTGTCTATGCATACTTAAAAACAAACCTTCTCCTTGCAGGGATATTGGAAACCGAACAAAAATCTGGGGTCTATAGTACATTAGACCTGCATATATACATAATATCAAGTACGTAACAGCGCATCTGTATAACTGAATATACTTCTGGGCAGCGTCAGTTTCAGATAGAGTAAGATGAACTAAACTAATATAGTTTTTATGGTCGGAGCCTGCACAAACAGTACAATAAAAGTGTGCGTGCCTTTTGCCACCGAACGTGTGTTCACAAGCCAACGAACGGGTGAGCACCGAGGGCCGTTGACTGCAACCGCCCTGCCAAGGGAGACTAAGATTCTCAAAACATGCTCTGAAATCTGCTGAACGAGGGGCGATTGATGGTAACAATGATACTGATGGGGCTGAAGTCCAGTGGCAGAGAAAAGGACTTAAAGGGCCTGTCAGAAGGTTATTGCTGGACAGGACGGAAACTCCGTAACATGGAAAAAGGAATATAATCAATAATATAATGGGGGCAAATTAGAATGGCAGAATGCGGAGTGAGACTACGTTGAAACCATTAACACTATCGACCGTATCACGGATACGACGCATGCACACCATGGTGCATTTCCTGAGCATTTGGAAATGAATATATGAAAGGAATGATGATAGTCGCATTACGAATACGGCCAACCGCTGGGAGGAAGTGCAGCCAAAGACCCTACATCACTACACCACTGATATGACCTCTTCCTTTCTATTTGTATCGTGTACACCATGATTCGCAGCAACTAATGGCATCCTAATGCGGCCTCCAAAGCAAACCCTAGTGAATGTCATAGTACATCTTCTAAATAATGTCAATTTTATACGAATTCTAAGGTGAGTATTCACCAGAAGCCACCAGAGGGTGTTACAAAAATTAGCACACGCCTTGAGGAGATTCATTTTTATATAGATATAGAATCTTTGGGGTGCTTTCTTTCATTTGCTAGCTGCGTGTCAACATAATAAATAATAAAGAACTCGTTGGGATGCATGATTCTCCAGCACTAACAAAGCAGTCATTTGTTGATGCCGTGGGTACTTACATCAAAAACTTGCCTTCCAGCTTTTTATTCAATTCACGAAAGAAGTATTTCAAGCTTTACTTACCGGTTAAGATTCCACATTGGTGTATTCCATGTTACAGCAAACCAAATTTCATGATCGCAAGGCGACTCGAAATGTAGACACCCCCCCCCCTCCCTCACCTTTCAGCATGCCACTGAACCAGTCTGAGCGTGGTGCGTTTTTGACGCAGTCGTCGCCTCCATTTACTTTCACTCACTAGCTTAGGTCTTAAGAGCTGGCGCTGGCGGGAGCGCGCTCACGATGCTAGCACGCGTGGCCGGCTCTCACGCGCGGGGCGAGGCAGGCTCACAGCTGTGAATGCCTTAGGAGTCGCTACTCGTTCGTGAGTCAGTGTAGGTGCACACATCAGTTTATAAGCGAGGTATATACACTCCGAAGTAAACACCGTAATGTAATTACAGATGTAGGGTTTTTGGTCATCACACTTACACGGAGTAGAGAAACAAAATTCGTTAATGGCGTTGTATCCAAGAAATACTTGAATGATGCGTCTCGCAATAAATTTTCTTCAGTGAAATGTGCTATTCAAAATATATCGACAGGATAATATTATATTTTGACAGATTTTTGCTATGAAAATTCATTTCAAATTGAAATTCATGTTGAAGAGGCTGTGTATAATTTTTTTTTCGTAAATTTTCACTATCGCATACGTTTTCAAAGATTTGTTTTGTGCATTCAAAAGTGAGAATGTTCTACAATGCATAATTCATTTAATAACTCTGTTAAGATACAAATAACTACTATAAACGATTGAGTACCGGAATATCTTGCCTGCAATTACCCTTGCATACGGTAGTAGGTAATAATTATTTCTTCAAGTTAGAATGATGGGCCCATCTCCACCGAAGTTCTGGTTCAGATGGAACAATTTAGGTTGATTTATACGGTTAGATTTGTCCAAAATGGAAACATTCCAAGCATGGCAAAAAATATCATTGAAACATGGCGGTAAGGAAACGGAAGCGTGGGAACTACTTACAGTAAATTGATCTGCAAAACTAGTGAGGAGCAAGCTACATAACACGGTCTAATGTGACTTTAAAATATAAGCTGCACATGTTACCGTCCTCCAAAACATCGACACACGTCACCGATTCTGAAGCAAGTGTTAAAACGCGAATTATTGGAACTTTAAACTGCACGTCATTGTTCCCATGAAGCGGTCTTCAAATTAATTTTAAAAATCGATACCGCCGTGATCACGAAACCAAAAAAAAAGAACATATAGTATGGACTTCACGTTATGAACGGTTTATAAACAATACAATTGAACAGAGACAATTTGTTTATATTTATATATGATACATTATACATGTAGTATCGAGGTGCAACAGTTACCTCCCTCGAGGCTAAAGCGCTTTCACTTGCCTGCCTGCCGCGTACAGTCACAGGCAACCATCTCTCATCGTTAACTAATACTGTCAGAAATGTTGGCAATAATTTGAAGCTATTATAACTGACGAAATACATCAAGTTATCAGATTTGATTTGGACCCCAAGATATTAGCGAAGTTGTGAAGAGCAATTATCAGCGATGGCTTCACCGTTGATAAGTTGAAACGTCTCGACTGCTGAGCCCAAAAAGGTGGCGATATCATTAGCCAATAGTGTGGATGATACTGTGGTGCATATAGAGCTTTGCGAACCAGACTGCAAGATGGCACCAATTTTTGTCGAGTAGGTGGGCGTCAACAAATTTGCTTCCGTTGATGCCTTAAAACGAGTCATAACTTTTTTTTTAATCGTTTAGAATCATCATTCAAATATGTCAAAGAAACGCCATATTAGTTATACGATTATTATTGAACATTTTGAAAACTTTTCGTGACATGACCACTGCCATGCCTACCAGCAAGGCACTGGTGGTTGCCATGCCGTAATAATTTCTTTTGTTTTCAAATTATAATTTTTAGTAAGAGGCCTCTCAGATTTAGATTAGATTGCTCATCCCTACCAGAGAGACGAGGCCAGCCTCTGTGAAGTATCCCGTAGAGCACAGGTGCATTCAGGAAGACGTCCCACAGCCTGGAACAGCTGTTGCGAGGTCTTGTAGAGCATAAATTAACGTATGATAGAGCGTGTAGCATAACCCCTAGAAGCATAGAAGCTGTGGCTAACTAAAGACGGTGCACTTCGAACACTCCTACTGAGATAATAGCGCGTTAACTCAAAAGATCTGAAACACCAGCACAGAGTGGAGCCGCTCCAGTTCGCCGGATGGAGTAAGTGAGCGCCGGATAAAGAACAGACCTTTAGCACGACTGCCGACTTGCTGGCAATTTTTAGCTGACTTGATTTGTTCAGTGATTTCTCCTACCCAAAGACCATGATCTAAAAAATCTTGTAAGTATGAAGTAGACTTTTTCAGGCGACTCGACAATTTGCAAGCTTGCATTTACACGCAAGAGTGTGGACATGTGAGGAAGCACCTCTAGACAGAGCATCTTTACTCATGAATGTTCAAATTTGATAACTCGCGTTGAAAATACCACCTAGGTTACAAATCACTTCAACCTATAAACGAGAAATGCTAATTATATTGACGAGTCTTATCTCTTGGCAGGCCGGGGCAATATCATCTTTTTGTTATAGGTATGAATGACGGTTAAACACTCCTGCAGCTGCTGTCTGAACAAGGGCTCATTCAGCAGTTAGAACGATAAGTGGAGATTCTACTAGCACCACCACTAGGTAGGCCTCAAAGATTTCACAAGCACCCCCACTAACCATCTTAATCACTGAACGATGCTTATCATATTCGCTTGATGACATTTAGGCTCTGTGCACCATCGGGTGCGTCTGCACACAGGGCGTATATTGTACGCGCGCAGCAGGCGCACGCAAACGTCTATCAAACACATCAAACAAGCTTACCGATAAAAAGGACTTCTCGCCGAAATGATGCTACAAAGTCCCAATCTCACGATAAAAAATATCGCGAATCTCCCTGAGTGCTTCGGGACACGAGGTTTTTATTTATGTGTCTGTACCATCGCAATGCGGTCAGTGTTTCCCGAGATAGCCATACATGTGTGCGCCAGACGGCTAAATTGGTGAACACCTGAGCGATGGTACAGGCAGAAATAAAAACCTGAACGGACGAGCTTCTTCCGCTAATATCTCCGCGCTCGTTGGGACATCAGGCTCACCATTAGTCGTCCGCCGCCAGTCAGGCTCACCAATAGTAGTCACCCGTCATAGAGGCTCACCAATAGTCGTCCGCCGTCAGTCAGGCTCACCAATAGTCGTCACCCGTCATAGAGGCTCACCAATAGTCGTCCGCCGCCAGTCAGGCTCACCAATAGTCGTCCGCCGCCAGTCAGGCTCTCCAATAGTCGTCACCCGTCATAGAGGCTCACCAATAGTCGTCCGCCGTCAGTCAGGCTCACCAATAGTCGTTACCCGTCATAGAGGCTCACCAATAGTCGTCCGCCGTCAGTCAGGCTCACCAATAGTCGTCCGCCGTCAGTCAGGCTCACCAATAGTCGTCAGCCGTCATAGAGGCTCACCAATAGTCGTCCGCCGTCAGTCAGGCTCACCAATAGTCGTCACCCGTCATAGAGGCTCACCAACAGTCGTCAGCCGTTAGTCATGCTCACCAATAGTCGTCACCCGTCATAGAGGCTCACCAATAGCCGTCAGGTTCACCAATAGTTATGACAGGCTCACCAATGATTTGAACAAGCTCACAAATAGGGGTGGGACGCATCAATAGTTGGGGCAGGCTCAACAATAGTCGGGCCAGGCTCACCAAACCTGACCGAATCATTTCACATTTTGGTGTTTGTTGGATCCTAATTGTTCGAGTGGTTCCAAAGCTGGTCATACACAGTTGTCCCAGATGCATGCCTCAACATGTACAGCCACCAGAGCGGACGGACGTAGTAAGAGCATACCCAGGTGGTGGTGGTGGTGGTGTCTGCTGGGGACCCGAACTTGACCCAGATAAAAGTGCACACATGGACGTCGTGTGCTTCTACTGTCCTGCCCATGTAGGCATGCGCCCACGATGCTTGCCGTACGTTTCACAATCATTTGCATACGCTAACCTACCGTCGTATGCTTTGCAGCTACGTCGTACACACGCTCGTACAACTATAAATGCACGCCCAGGTTGTTTGCTGCACGCTGTACATCCATATGCGCACATTAGCACTGCTTGCCTATGCATCCATGAGCGCACACTAGCACTGCTTGCCGCACGCTGTGCATCCATACATGCACGCTCGCACTGCTTGCCTATGCATCCATATACGCACGTTCGCACTTCTTGCCTATGCATCCATATGCGCACGCTCGCACTGCTTGCCTATGCATCCATATACGCACGTTCGCACTGCTTGCCTATGCATCCATATGCGCACGCTCGCACTGCTTGCCTATGCATCCATATGCGCACGCTCGCACTGCTTGCCTATGCATCCATATACGCACATTCGCACTGCTAGCCGCACGCTGTGCATCCACACATGCACCCTCGCACTGCTTGCCTATGCATCCATATGCGTACACTAGCAATGCTTGCCTATGCATCCATGTACGCACGCACGCCCTGCTTGCCTATGCATCCATATGCGCACGCTCGCACTGCTTGCCTATGCATCCATATACGCACGCTCGCACTGCTTGCCTATGCATCCATATACGCACGCTCGCACTGCTTGCCGCACGCCAAGCAATTCTCTTTCTTGGCCGTGGGCCTCAGCTGGTCATTGCATGAGGTTCTCCCCCGTTTGTGAGTGTCAGTAGTATCATTAGATAGCTCAGAACCCACCAACCACAACCCACGAATGCACGGCAACACAGACAAATCAGTTCCCACAACAGTTCTCGAGCCAATAGCTTTGAGTTGATAACACCGTTGATGTTGCCATTCCAGTATGGAGGAAAGTTTTCTGTGACTTCCTCACATAATCACTGATAGACAAACTTAATGACCCACGATGGAGCCCATACTAGCGGGTCTACGAATTATTTGATGGACGTCTCTGATGAAAGAGGTAGCTTTTTGTTAATCGAAAGACACGCGGGACGACGTCACATTGCGTCATACCTCAAAACTAACGCGACAGCTACAAGCAATATGAATACCAGTATTGGCTTGCCCAGTTTTCTTCTCATCAAAAAACAGTAGCTAGAAAGGTTTCGGGTAAATAGAAATATGTAGATAATTACAGGTACATTGAAATTACCCATGTAGGCCCATTTTATATGGGTACAAAAACAAAAAATAAATCAGCAAATGAATATAAAACATACCGTCGCAGGCCAAAATACAGCTGTAAACGGGTACCAAGGAGCTACTATCTATGTTAGGTATACAGGAACTGAATACGATAGATGTGTGGTGGCAAGCGTGGGTTAGCGCACTGTTGACAAACTCAGCTGATTGCTGCTGCTGAGGTAGTCCAGAACAGCAGGTCTCGGTATCAAGGTTACGGTGAGCAGGCACCTTCGAGACACGTTCACGTGGCATTGCTGAGGAACGGTACAAGCATGGCATTGCTGAGGAAGAGTACAAGTATGATGCAGTAAATGGGTACATTCGAGATGCCGTCACACAGCATTGCCCAGCTGACGACGAGAGTGAATTAGGACGCAGCGAAAATTAGTGTGTAAGAGCATGCGCTAACTGCTCGGGGGAAAACAAGAGCTCAAACCATCTAAAAAGATGGCTCATCTCGAACGCACCATTAGTATGGTCAAAATATGAGCCCTGTATGAGTCATCGTGAGTAAATGGCGTCAGCAAAAGACCTTCTTTCAACGCAAGCCATGCCGTTCTGTGCCATTCATGTGTTTAATGTGGGAATAATTTGTATTGCTGATGACGCTGTTTCGACCTACCTATGTTCACTAGATTAGGCCATGCAGCGTGGTTTGACCCTGATCATTGATATAGCTATGCACTGTTAGTTGCAGTAACGTTAAATGATTTATTTTCAACTTTTTTACATGGGTATTAAATATACCGTTAGACGAGTCACGCTGACCAATGCCTTCATAAAAGCGTATATTCTGTTCAGGACAATGACTGATTCATAGTATCGTTCTTCGAATACGCACTGGTACTTTAATAGACCATGAAATAAAAGAGACCCTAAGATGTATGGGAACTCGTCTCGGATACGACCCGGTAACTTCAACAGACCATGCAATAAATGATAACTCTTCATCACAAACACACCGGTTTCAACAGACCATAAATTCAATGAAAACTCGCCCTCTAATTCACTGGTATCTTCACTAGTCTATGAAGCTATTGTAAATCCAAACATGAATTCAAGACACGAAAATGAGATGCGTCGCGCGGTGATGACTGGAACAAGGTAAACATGTCGATGCCATTTGCAGCGCGTACTGTTTTTTAAGCATGGCGTGTTGAGTACGAAACACTCGAACTAGAACGTCGCTTGTTGCCCTTGTACGTCACGATTCGCCCTCATGCACTACATCGACTAAGTCTCTTGTACCTACGACAGCGCCTGCAACCCAGCCGGCCCTCGGTTTGGGTAAAGGGAGACGGTTGGGGTGGAGAATATCAGCATCCCCACCTTCTTAAAATACAACCCGCGACCAACCTTGAACGAAACGAAAATGAAAACAAAGCAAAGCTTAACTGATCCAAAAGAGTCTAGGAAAGTCTCATACAAGGAGAAACGATGAAAAGGAATAATAAATTAAATATTTTTTACGTGCGTGATGCAATATAAAAAATTGTCCATCAGGCTATAATGAATAAATCATGGGCCGACAACAAGTGGAATCTGCAGTAAGAAGAGAAGTGGGTCATCGGCTCGGCCTGAGTGGAACTAAAGTGCACTGTCAGCAAACTGGGAGGCGCCGCTCTCATGCACAGTGCAATGGAGTACCCAACGATGGAGGCTGGAGTCGAGAGTAAGGTGATACAAGGCACACGCAATAACATCGTGAAGCCTATTAGGCCTCGGCAAGCCAGAATGGTGATACATATTAACACACATTAGATTAGAGTGACCAAGATTTCTAGCGCGATAGAGTCGATGTCCTCCCAACGTTGCCTGAGTAGCATGACATACTATGACAGTATGGTCTGTTTCGGTGATCCAGGGCATGGTTGTCAGTCAGGCAGCTATGTTTTAACTACGATAACCGATGTAGTTCGTATTCACCTATAGATGCACCCACAAACATAAAATAAATGTTGCTATTTAGTTACATATTTCACGTTGAAGAAGTTTTAAGCAATTTACAAGCAGCTTTGGAGTGAACCACGAACAGGTATCATTTTCCCGTGCCTAATTACAAATGCACACGTCAACTGATCGGTGTCGAGACCGCTGATCGGTGTCGAGACCGCTGCTCGGTGTCGAGACCGCTGCTCGGTGTCGAGACCGCTGCTCGGTGTCGAGACCGCTGCTCGGTGTCGAGACCGCTGCTCGGTGTCGAGACCGCTGCTAGGTGTCGAGACCGCTGCCCGGTGTCGAGACCGCTGCTCGGTGTCGAGACCGCTGCTCGGTGTCGAGACCGCTGCTCGGTGTCGAGACCGCTGCTCGGTGTCGAGACTGCTGCTCGGTGTCGAGACTGCTGCTCGGTGTCGAGACCGCTGCTCGGTGTCGAGACAGCTTTTGATTTGATTTGATCCCCATTTCCACCAGAGCCTCAACGTGAGTCATAATAGGCTCCCCCGTAGGGCTCGACGATCATTGATTAAAGCAGGCTCGCACGCCTAAGTGTGCGAGGAAAAAACAAAACAACGCTTTCA
>SDVV010039479.1:0-10625 GCA_016164225.1 Gammarus roeselii | reverse complement strand
TCTCTCAACCAACCTCGTTACATATAATAATAATGATAACAAATTTAAAATTCATCACCATGAAAAAAGGGCAGAGAAAAATAATAGAGCCCAAGCAAGAAGAAATAATAAAATACTAAAATAAAGTGTTAATGATCTATAAAATGAATAAGCATCCATCCACCCCAATGCGGTGGAGGAAACCGCACCAACGCACCGCCCGAAATCCTCGATACCCACCGACACGCGCGTGTTGAGAGAAGGGGAGGTGTGAGATGATAAAGGGATAACCGGCTTAGTGGTGGGGTAGAGTGTTCTTGTTGCTATCTGGATTAGCATCGTGGGTTGTGTGGCAGTTAACAAATAGCCACTTGCATGGTATAATTTTAATCATTGACACCAAACACTGAAACTTGCAGCGTGTTTATGTCCCTCAGCTACACGCCTCAACCAGAGGCGTGAAGGGATAAGTGATAACCTCAAGTGGAACAGGGATGTTTTGTAGGAGGGAAATTATGAGGATTATTCACTAGTCCATGATAAACAATGTGTATATGTCGTGGCTCTGGTGTCATGAAAGTGTCGGTGGGCCTGAGGTCCGGGCAGTGCACAGGCTGCGTCCACGTCAACACCGCAGCGACGGCGCACAAGGCACAATGCCCAACGGCGAGGATATGAAACAGGGTGGATCGAGGGATTTTCGATGGGGCCGAAGCCCCAGACGCCGCAACCGCAGGCAAGACATCTTGATGGAGTTGGTCCGCCTGACTCATGTAGGTTCCTTCGTGGGACCCGTTCATAGGAGAAAGAGAAGCGAAAAGCAAACAGGGATCTCGTACGTTAGGTCTACAATCAGTTTAGGGAGTTACAAGCAAGACAAAAACAAAAGTGGAAAGGTTGAGCGGCAGATTAAGGTTGCTTGGAGAGCGCAACACACTAGCCATTAGTGTTTGGACAAAGGTGCACAATAGCAAGCGGAGTACAGTGGATTTGATTTCATTTGGGCCTCATTTCCACCAGAGCCTTAACGTGAGTCATAATAGGCTCCCCCGTAGGGCGCGGGGAGTACAGTGGAGCGAGTATTAGGAATTTACTGTATATAGATTTACATTTCAGTTATTTTGGCCAAATTCATTTCCAGAAAACCTGACCCAGTATAGGAACAATGCGTCTAGATAGATGCCGTTAACAGTTCCGTGCACAACAAGGTGTGGAGTGGGACAAATTCTCGTAGTGTTGACGTTGAATTCGATTAGATTATGGGGTCAATTTGCCACAGAGCTCTGGTTTGACTTGGATTAGATTGAGATGGTTAATCTGTACGGAGTTCTGGTCTGCGGTTAGAATATCCTCTCGTAGATTAGACTAGATTACGAAACTGATCGCTTTAACATCTACTCGTAGATAGTACTAGATTACAGGACTCATTTCCCTAGTATCTTATAGCATTTTACCGGCCAATTTTATTTTGACCTCATTCCCACCGGAGCCTCAACGCGAGTCATCGCATGCTCCCCCGTAGGGCACTTAAGCGGTGAAACTTCAAAATAATGGCTCCTCGACGTCCACACATGTCTGATCTAGCATTGCACTACAGCGGTCAAACTTCGACAGATCGAATTTTCATTTTGCCAGACGGTGGCAAAGTGAAGATACCTGCCCTGCTGTAGTGCCCGTATAACTCGTAACGTCTCATCTGCATCATCGATTATCAAGATTGTGAGTTGAGGATGAGAGTAGCGCTTTTCTTGGTCACTTCGATAAATTAAAAGTCGCAATAAAATTTTGGAATATTTACTAAAACAGCAAGTTTTCAATCTGTATCAGAGATCCTCATCAGGCGCTATAGATAAAACCTTTAAAAAACACACCTGGAAATGAAGAGACAAATGAGATACATTACCAAGCGTTAAAAGCTATGGAGAGAACAGAACAATTTCATCAATCAATGGACCTGAGGGGGCAAGTTATTGAGTATGCAAGGATTAGTTGAGAATATTATGGATTTTGTGGCTGAGTCGACTGAACACATCATTATTATTATTATTATTATTATTAAAACTTTTATTTCCATCGTCAAGCAATGGGTTTTCAAGGCATGAGATTAAAATTAGGCAACTGTTTGATAAGAGCAGATTCCACTAAAAGGCACCGTTGTTTAAAATGAGAATTGTAAACTATTCTACATGAATTCCAGTTAATGTTATGATTATGGGACCTTAGGTGATTAAACACTGTGTTCGACTCTTTGGCAGACCTAACGTAACCTTGGTGGTCCTTAATGCGGACGGCTAAAGGTCTGCCTGTTTCACCGACATATGAGAGGTTGCAGTCACCACACGGGATGACATAGACACCACTAACTCTGCTGTCGTCACACTTTGGCTTCGTCCTAACTAACTGTGATAACATCAATATTATCAAGTTTTAAAACAGGGCAATGAAACAATTGCCCCCTTTTTAAAACTTAATAATATTGATATTGTTCATAAGACAAATAGCACCATTCAATCACAGTTAGTTAGGACGGAGCCAAAGTGTGACGACAGCAGAGTTAGTGGTGTCTATGTCATCCCGTGTGGTGACTGCAACCTCTCATATGTCGGTGAAACAGGCAGACCTTTAGCCGTCCGCATTAAGGAGCACCAAGGTTACGTTAGGTCTGCCAAAGAGTCGAACGCAGTGTTTAATCACCCAAGGTCCCATAATCATAACATTAACTGGAATTCATGTAAAATAGTTTACAGTTCTCAATTTAAACGACGGTGCCTTTTAGTGGAATCTGCTCTTATCAAACAGTTGCCTAATTTTAATCTCATGCCTTGAAAACCCATTGCTTGACGATGGAAATAAAAGTTTTAATAATAATAATAATAATAATAATGATGTGTTCAGTCGACTCAGCCACAAAATCCATAATATTTTCAACTAATCCTTGCATACTCATTAACTTGCCCCCTCAGGTCCATTGATTGATGAAATTGTTCTGTTCTCCCCAAAGCTTCTTACGCTTGGTAATGTATCTCATTTGTCTCTTCATTTCCAGGTATGTTTTTAAAGAATTTATCTTTAGCGCCTGATGAGGATCTCTTATGGAGATTAAAAACTTGCGCTTTTAGTATATATTTCAAAATTTTATTGCGGTTTTCAATTTATCAATTACTGAACTCGTAAGCCGGACCCTTTAGCACAAAAGGGCTAAGTTGTGTGAGTGTGAGCGAATGAGGGTGTGAGGTGCGCCTTGCCGTCGGCCACCCCCCTTTCTGGAGGATGCAGCCTAGTGTCTGTATCTGAACTCGAAAGTGAGTTAACTTAATTTTTTCTTTGCCACATGTCAAAAGTGAGAAAGTGACATCCTCACACCTTACGCCGGTAGCCTATTGTGTCAAAAAGCTTTTAATGATACCGTCTGCAAGAGACGTTGAAGAATGGCTCCCTCTTTCACTCGTTGTTATGTTAGGCTCGAAGTCAAGACTTTCAGATTACATTTGAGTGACAAAAATTTCTAAGCCAAGTCATTTGGATTAGATTGAAGTGACACGGCTTTCTAGGCCGAGACTTCGAGATTTTCAAAAGAAGGCAGTAAGGAGTGGGAAGGGTCTTTGACTCACTACCCAATCGGCCACACAGCTAGCTTTGAAAAGGAGACAAATAAACAGGAAAAACGAATCAACACAGCCTGTACAGCTGAATGGAACAAGTGTACGACTGTTTTGTTCAAAGCGTAGCGTCTGGACCGTGCAACAAAAAAATCACAGTGAGATAAATAAATTTAATTTGTGAATATTTTTCATCGGATTGTAACATACACTTCAACAACTGCTTGGAATTAAAGACACCAAAACGAATTATTGAAATACACACTTCAACAACCGCTCGGAATCAAAGATACCAAAACGAATATCAACTTATCACTCCTTCCTGAACGGAAATTATTGTTACTGAAGAATACAAGATACTGAGCACAACTACCAGTGACTTGACAAATGGTACGTGGGTAGCTAATATCTATTCAATAATTTGATGAACAAGTTTGCTTCCGACAAATTAACAAGTATCTTATTTTACAAATGGACGTTCAGTACTAGCTACCACGAAATAAATAGAAATATTTACAAAAAAATAATTCAAAATATACATTAAATAAATAGTCTTCGGATGAATATTTACATCGAGATTAGGAATATCGACGAGATTCCTACAAGATGACTACAAATAGTCAATAATATACAGCATGTACAATCTGGTAGCAGTCCTACAATCTTTCTATCGTTATACAGGTACTTGACGAGGATTAAATAAATAGTGCAGCTTACAGACTGTAGACGGGAGCAACATTGCACAAACAGTAGCATCGTCACATAGTTTGCTCCAACACATACAATCAAAGACGGTAGCATGATTACAAAAGGGGGTAATATTGTTAAAGCATTTAGATATACATTGATCCAAAAGAAGGACATTGCCCAGTGTTCCTAAGACTTATAACGCTCAACTATTCGTTACTTGTTGTTCCATGACATACAGGAAAAAAAAACTGTAGTCCCAATGTGCAAACTTGTTCACAGCAGCGCCTATCCGAAGTAAAGCGCTAATCCCTACCTAGCACCAACCAATCACTCGCTTTGTTACTCCAGAGAGGTAATGAAATCAGCGCGACCAGTGTCCAGCTCGTTCCCATCAACAAAATTACAACATCATCTTGAAGGTGCCACTCATTGCACATTTCACGCCTATGGTTGCAAAATTCATTTGCAACGCTGTGTCTCACTAATCAACTATTGGGATACCTTTCTCCGTCGGTGTTGTTTCGCTGTGCCGTGAAACGAGTGGCTACACCCACCTAGGTGCGAGAACAGTAGGGATATTTGCCTGTAATATTCACAGTATTTGTGACTCAAAGGTGTCGCCAACACCACAGCGATCATCAGGTATACTAGTCCGGTCCTCGCGTAGTAATATATGCATGAAATGCAGGCGAGCCTGGAACAGAACTGGCAGGCTAAGAAACACAAGATTCATGTTGTTGAAATAATAGCATTGAAAGGACGGTGTTTTTAAGCCACACTTTTAACCGATTCGTTAACGCTATTGTTATCAATTCAAAATGCCATAAACACTCCTGTTTCCAGGCCCTTCCACTGTTCCATGATGGGTTTTCGATTCGGGTCTCATTTCCACCGGAGCCTTAATGTGAGTCATTGCATATCCATCGTGGGAAATGATAGTACGTAAATAATTACTTTAAAGACATGATGACCTTTCAAAAATGATGGTTTTGGTATTCACCATCTTAAGCTATAAGGACCCTTTTTGGTTGTTTCCTGACGGTCGTATGACTTATTTCAATGCTGTAACTCCTTAGCTATGCACACCACATAAATCGTGGACCACGTCATTCAATGGGATGTACCAGGCCAACAAAGTCGAATGAAGTTTAACCTGTATTTGAACAGTAGCTCGCCACAAAAAAAACAGGCTGGATTTCACCCAGAGCCCGCGTTAGATTGGTGACCAAGATTTCTAGCGTGGTCGAGTCTGAGTCCATCAAAAGAAATAGATAAAAAAAAATAGGTTCATGCGAACACCACAACAGCTTTACAGAACCATTTCGTCTCAGCTCATGGTTGAGCAGATGCTTCTTGTAAGCGTTTTCAGCTGTTGTGAAGGTGCAGCCCACGCGTGTCCCAAGTCATGGTTGATTAGATGCTTCTTGTAAGCGTCTTCAGCTGTTGAGAAGGTGCAGCCCACGCGTGTCCTAAGTCATGGTTGAGCAGATGCTCTTTATAAGCGTCTTCAGCTGTTGTGAAGGTGCAGCCCACGCGTGTCCAAGTCATGGTTGAGCAGATGCTGCTTGTAAGCGTCTTCAGCTGTTGTGAAGGTGCAGCTCACGCGTGTCTGAATCATAGTTGAGCAGATGCTCCTTGTAAGAGTCTTCAGCTGTTGTGAAGGTGCAGCCTACGCGTGTTTATGTCATGGTTGAGCAGATGCTCCTTGTACTCGTCTTCATCAGAGGTTGTGAAGGTGCAGCCCACGCGTGTCTAAGTCATGGTTGAACAGATGCTCCTTGTACTCGTCTTCATCAGAGGTTGTGAAGGAGCAGCCCACGCGTGTCTAAGTCATGGTTGAGCAGATGCTTCTTGTACTCCTCTTCATCAGAGGTTGTGAAGATGCAGCCCACACGTGTTTAAGTCATGGTTGAGCAGATGCTCCTTGTACTCGTCTTCATCAGAGGTTGTGAAGGTGCAGCCCACGCGTGTCTAAGACATGATTGACCAGATGCTCCTTGTAGTCGTCTTCATCAGAGGTTTTCAAGGTGCAACCCACGCGTGTCTAAGTCATGGTTGAGCAGATGCTTCTTGTACTCGTCTTCATCAGAGGTTGTGAAGGTGCAGCCCATGCGTGTTTAAGTCATGGTTGAGCAGATGCTCCTTGTACTCGTATTCATCAGAGGTTGTGAAGGTGCAGCCCACGCGTGTATAAGTCATGGTTGAGCAGGTGCTCCTTGTACTCGTCTTCATCAGAGGTTGTGAAGGTGCAGCCCACGTGTGTCTAAGTCATGGTTGAGCAGATGCTCCTTGTACTCGTCTTCATCAGAGGTTGTGAAGGTGCAGCACACGCATTCATAGAGCCCCACTTCGCCATGCGTCTTCATGTGCACCTTATACGATTGTGTGGACAGTGTTATGTAGTTACACTTCGGACACTTATGCTTGGGCATGAGAGGCCTCGTCTTGTTATGGTTAGGCCTCAAGAGCGCGTTTTTCCTTTTGTCATTGCCTCCCTTGCGGTGCATCTTGTGCGCCGCCTTGTGAACCATGAAGTACCGCTGGTTGAGGGTCGTGAAGATGCAGTACGGGCAGTTGAACTTCCTCTGGTCGCTGTGAGTGTCTCTGTGGCGTGTCATGGTCGCTTCGTTGTTGGTACGGAAAGAACAGTAGGGACAGGTGAAGTTTTTTCCATGTTTGAACATATGGGATCTCAGACGCACAAAACTGTTGGTTGTGTATGGACATTTTCCGCATGATAGAGCGCCGTGTGGATGCTGTGGCTCCTTTTCACCTCCATCCAGATCCGCACCTTTGAACCATGGGCCATGGTTTTGTGATGATGCACCCGTTTTAATCGGACTTTTTATTGGACTCCTTCCTCCTCTGCCCCCCGGAGAGGAAAACTTGGAACGCCTGCGTCGCTTCGCTTGACCCGGATTATCAGGATAGAAGGAAGCTACATAGTGCTCTGGGGGTTTCCTCTTCCGCTTGCTGCCTTTTGTGTGGTACAGTGCGTGACTCTGATAAGTCTGCAGGTTTTTTGTCTTGAACTTGCACTTGGGACAACACAGTCTGTTAGTGGAATCGTAGGATGGATCGTCAATGGCGTCCGAGTCTGTTCCACTGTCGTTAAGATCAGGAGTTTCCTGGTCTCCAACCTCGTCATCCCTGATGACGTACCCTAGAGAGTCCTTGGCCTTTTGATGGGCTGCAAAGCTCGAGGACGTTTTCAAGGCCAATCGCGGAATGTTGAGCTCTTCGGGATCATCTTCCTCCTCGATTTCTTCACCAGATTTTTGTTTCAAAGAGGAGGAAGGCGTCGTCTCGAGGGCGGTGAACTCCAGATCAAACGGATTGAAGTCTTCAGGAAGTTCGTAGTCCTCAGGGTCATAATCTATATCACCAGGCATCAGTCCAACGCCTCCTGCATCACCATCGTGAGGAGGCAAAGGTTCTACAGATATGGAGTCCAGGTTTAGACTGGGTGGTTCGTCTCCTGAAAGAACGACACCATCAAAACCCTCATCTTGCATCTGCCGTGTCTCAGGCAGGGAAGAGCTGGTAGAGGTTGCGATGATACTACTACTGGAGATGATAGGTGCAGATGCGGCCGTTCCTTCAATAGAAACCGCGGCCGCTTCGACAGGCTTCCACTTCTGGACAATTGCAGAAATTCTTGCAGCCGTGATCTCTTGCTTGGACGTGCTAGTGGTTTCCACCACGATTACTTTAGGAGAGGAAGTCATGAGGCTGGTAGTAGTGGTAGCTGCAGTCGATACGATACTGTTAACGACGGAAGTAAGATTATTTGACGTTACGTTAGTGGAAACTGTTGGTTTTGGTCTAGCACATATCTCAGGAATTTCCTTAGGGACAGGAACGTCGTAACTATCAAGCGAGCCTGCAATGGGTAGAAGGGTATTGTTGTCAAGAAAATTGAACGACAGGGTGTGTTGGGAGATCTTAGTTGTCAGCTTGCTCGTGGAAGAAAAAACGGGCTTCTTGGGATAATACTTCTTGCGGGATACCGGAGAGGAAGTGCCTGTGGAACCAGGGCTGGGTTTTGGAGTTCCCCACGAAGGCGTAGAAGAAGACAATTTCTTCTTGTTGGTGAGATATCGCCTCCTAAACGCTGACTTATCATCGCCAACAAGCTTTCGGTTGAGTGCCATCATTTTATCTGCTAGACTCGACGGGGCTGCAACTGAACCCACTGCAGCAGCCATCGAATTAACCATTTTTGGCCCAGGACTGCCCAACGACGGCAATAGGATCCCAGAGTCGGAAACTTTCTTTTGAAATAAATCATTAACATATTTTCCTGATATTCCTCGTTTCCCGTGCGCCGCCATTCCTCCCAACCTTTCCGACTCAGCCAAACCCTTGTTCCTCACGTCTTCTCCGCTGCTAGCCTCAGTCGCGGAGTTCATCTTCCCCTGCTGGTCTTGCACCTCGTGTTTGATGCCTTCGTCGCCTGTGATGGCAGGCAGGGACGCGTCATCATCAGACTCCATCTGTCCGAGAGAAGGAGTTTGCAGACCTGTCGTATCTGTCTCCTCTTCCTCCTCAGGGTAAGGACTGTTCAGGTCGAGAGGATCTTCAGTTGCATCGTCGCCGAAGGGGTCGGGTTCGCCGTCCTCATCGAGTGACATCTGGAAGTGAACGATTGATTTGATGAAATCGATCAGAGTGATAAACACTGAAGAGATAATTGACATGTCCTCAGATTAAGCCAGAAACAGGGACTAGGGTTACTAACGCAGCAAAGATAAAGTCCTCTGATAAGGACAGAAATGGTGACAAGGGTCGCTACCGCAGCAGAGATAACAATATCCTCAGATAAGGACAGAAATAGTGTCAAGGCCCCTAATGCAGCAGATGACTGTGTCCTTAGATAAGGCCAGGAATAGTAGCAAGGGTCGATAGAGCAGCCGAGTTAATGTGTCTCACAGAAGACACAGCTGCAAGGCCGAATGCCCCAGAAGGGGGCAAGCCGCACCTCACTTTCCTCATGCACTCACAAGCATTCCATAACTTAGCCCTCGAGAACTAGAGGGTACGGCGAACTCCCCCCAAAACATACATTGAGTCAGGACAAAGGAGTGAGATCAGAGATTGATCAGTGGCAGGAAGGGCCAGAAAGCTTCCATTGTTTACCCCAGATGTATCACAGTTGCTAGGCCCTCCCCCCACGTCCATCTCGAAGAGACAGCCAACAGCGGGAAAGCGCATCAGAGCAGTGTCAAAACCCCTCTGGTTACAATCATGCATCTTTCACGCCCATCACCTGCACAGTCTCTTGCTTCCTACAGGATTGTGTCTCTCTTCACTAATGCCTGCTTCATGCATCTATCAACTTAACTTCGGTCTTCCTCGAGGCCTAAGTGCACTCACTCTCGCTTTGATCACCCTTTTGAGAACAATCACCATTCTAATTCGACCATGGTCATTAATGATTCTCGTCATCGACTTCGATCCAGACATCCCTCTCAAACAACTCGCCTCTCAAGCATCTCATCTCGAAAACATTACGTTGCAGAAACATTCAATCTCTGCACTCATCAGCTGTCACCACCAACGCCTCATCTCCTCATATTAGACAAGAAATTGAGTGATCAGGATCACTAGCGCAGCAGAGTATTTGTCCTAAGGGAGCACAACATCATGAAACTAATGATTACAGATACAGACACTAGGCCGCATCCCCCAGAAAGGGGGGGTGGCCGACGGCAAGGCGCACCTCACACCCCCATACGCTCACACTCACACAACTTAGCCTTTTGTGCTAAAGGGTCCGGCCGGTAGCCCCTCAACTTACACTCTGGGTCCCGAATGCACCGAAGAACCGTCGTCAGCAGCAGGGCCCGACAGTTTTCACTGGTTTACCCCCGCCGCGTCATAATGGCCGGGCCCCCCCCACCCACGACCATCCCGACAACGGGATGCCAAGGGCGGGAAACCACATCAGAGCAACGTCAAAATCAACCATTCACAACCATTTTCCACTCACGTCTGTTCATTGCACGCTCTCTCGCCACCTCCACATTCATGTCTCTTCTTCCCAACGCCTGCTTCAGACCATCCATCCACCCAAACTTCGGTCTACCTCTAGGCCTGCGACCACTCGCCTCCGCATTCATCACCCTTTTCACCAATCTCCCTTCATCCATCCTCTCCATGTGCCCGAATCATCTCAGTACACGCGAATCCACTCTGTTCTCCAACTGTTTCACCATCTTTGTTCTGATTCGAACCACGTCGTTGGTGATCCGGTCTCTCAGCGTTACTCCAGCCATGCTCCTCAAACACTTCATCTCGAAAACATTCAACCTTCTTCTCTCCTCTGCTCTCACCCCCAAAGCCTCAGCTCCGTAG